>JASAND010003094.1:0-46648 GCA_030248195.1 Trissonchulus latispiculum
ATATTCAGAAATTACATATATTGAACTAACTAAGAATCCAGGTTGCGTTTCTCTATCACTTCCCTAGCGACCACAGTGGCCCGTCAAAAATGGCGAAAATTCGAAAAATGAAAAATCGAAATTTCTCGCTATCTATTCAGCTTTAAATGCTCAAATCTTTCATACAATGGTTTCTAGCGCGGAGAATCTATTCCCACAGTCAGTTTTACCGTCAGACCCAGCCATCTTGCTGGGTTGGTTCCACTTTGCCGTCGGGAGGGTCAAGTCGGAAACCGCTTCCTGGAGGTCCATAGTAGGCTTTACCTGGCCTCTCAAAACTAGCTCAGCGGCAGAGCACCCTGACTTTCGAGTCTGGGGGTCCCGGGTTCAAGTCCCGGCGGGCACTTCGTAAGCAGGCTTGGGAATATGTTTCGTACATATAAAATTTGGAGGAAAACTGGTCTGTTTTATCAGAAACTGCTTTTTAACTTTCATTTAAAGCTACCCATATATATCATAGGGGTTGCGGCAGCGACCCCTATAATATGTGTGAAAAGTGGCTGGAGACAGTGTAAAATAAGCTGCGTAGAAGCTGCGCAAAATCCTGCGCAGTTTTCGTGCGCAAATTGTAGAGCACATCGAGTTTAGTATGTCTGTGAAGTTTCAGCTGCGTATCACTTACCGTTAAAAAGTTGCGCCCCGGACAGGTTATGGCGGCGGCGATGTTTTTTCCGGTTTCTCCTATTTGATGGTTGTATTGTACATAATGTTCGCCGCTTTCACGTGATCTGCAGCGGTGGGCCAACCTAAAGGGCTATAGGGTCTAGTAGTACCCTCTACTGGCTTATCCCTAGTGGAGGGGTGGGGGTGCCGCACCCCATTCGGCGACCCCCCCCCCATTCGAGGAGCCTCCCCCATAAATCCCGACCTCCCCCCCATAACCCCAACAATTCCCAAATTTTACCATTTTTACCCAAAATTTTCAAAAAATTTTCCGGCTTCGCCGGATTTTTGACTAAATTTTCGCTATTTTAGCGTAAAAAACACCTAGAATTAGTCAGTTTTAGCGATTTTTAGCAGTTTGTACACAAAAAGCCCACAAAAATTCGAAAAAAATTTTCTAAAAATATGCCCCCATTTTGGGTGAGCCCCCCCCATCGATGGGCCCTCCCCCATGAAGCCCCCCCCATAAAAAATTGCCAAGGGATAAGCCAGCTCTAAAGAATTTAAGAATCACAACTTCTTTTACGCCGCAGCTGCGCCGCAGTGGCGCCGCAAAGTCGGTCACTTCCCTAGCGACCACAGTGGCCCGTCAAAGATGGCGAAAATTCGAAAAATGAAAAATCGAAATTTCTCGCTGTCTATTCAACTTTGAAAGCTCAAATCTTCAATGCAAGGGTTTTCTGGCACGGAGAATCGATTCCCACAGTCAGTTTTACCGTCAGACTTACCCATCTTGCTGGGCTGGTTCCACTTTGCCGTCGGGAGGGTCAAGTCGGAAACCGCTTCCTGGAGGTCCATGGTAGGCTCTACCTGGCCAGTCGAAACTTTGTTTATAGGGATTTTCTGGTGTGCCCAGCTCATTCCCGGTATCCGTTTGTCCGTCCGACGTGCCTATATTGCTGGGCTGGTTCCAGTTTGCCGTTTGAAGGGTCAGTTGGGTGGGGGGTCAAGTGGTCGAAAATATAATTTTTCAAAAGTGGTCAACTTTGGCATCAAATGAAAGCCCTAAGTGAGCTGAGCAACTTTTGTCATAGGACTGCGTACCCAAAGTGGCTGTAGAGTGCTGTGGTGGGGTGGGGTGGGGACTGAGGCGATTTTGGGTCAAAAATAAAATTTTCAAAAGTGGTAAAATTTGATATCAATTGAAAGCCCTAAGTGAGCTGAGCAACTTCTGTCATAGAACTGCGTACCCAAAGTGGCTGTAGAGTGCTGTGGTGGGGTGGGGACTAAGGCGATTTTGGGTCAAAAATAAAATTTTTAAAAAGTGGTAAAATTTGATATCAAATGAAAGCCCTAAGTGAGCTGAGCAACTTTTGTCATAGAAGTGCATACCCAAAGTGGCTGCAGAGTGCTGTGGTGGGGTGGGGTGGGGACTTAGGCGATTTTCCTGAGCCCTGTAGCCGTGACACAAAATTAGCCTTTTTTGGCCATCTTAGCGGTCAGGCCACCTTTGACCGGCCGCACAGGTGGCCGGCCGGGCCGGGCGGCGGAAAATTGTCCAAAAGGTACGTTAACACAAATACTACTCTCAGAAAAACCAAACTTCACCGGCTGAAAATGCCCATATCGTTCAGTTTGTGAGTTAGACTAAAACGGCTTCCCCAAGCGTGACTTACACGGAAAAAAAACAAACGGACCTAACTTGTCCGGAAGCGAAAATTTTCAAAGTTGAAAATTTTGACCAAAACTTTTTTGATACTTGTTGTACTCGTCGTGCTGATTCCAACGATACAAAATTTGTCTAGTTTGGTTGAGTATTTAGCTGGCACGGTGCTCGAACGGGTCTCTAAGGGCCGCGCTGAGTCTTTTACACCCATATTATAGGGAGAGCGCGATCGCGCCCCCCTATAATATATATATATATATATATATATATATATATATATATATATATATATATATATATATATATATATATATATATACAAGACCAAAAAGTGCTCCTTCGTCGCATGTAAAATACATATGAGTCTTCGTAGGCAGGTTGTACATAAGCAAAAACTAGCCTGTAAAATACATACGAGTTCCGTAGGGAGGTTGTACATTAAGGAAAACAAGTTGCAACTGCTTAACATATGAACCTGTCCTACAACGAGGCTCATATTGGCGTATGTCATAATACGAATAATTTGCAGATATATATATTTTACTTTTCATAGGGGTCGCGGCAGCGACCCCTATAATATGTGTGAAAAGTGGCTGGTGACAGTGTAAAATAAGCTGCGCAGAAGCTGCGCAAAAGCCTGCGCAGATCCTGCGCAGATTTCATGCGTAAATTGTAGAGCACATCGAGTTTAGTATATCTGTGAAGTTAGCCCCGTATCACTTACCGTTAAAAAGTTGCGCCCCGGACCGGTTATGGCGGCGATGTTTTTTTTCCGGTTTCTCCTATTTGATGGTTGTATTGTACATAATGTTCGCCGCTTTCACGTGATCTGCAGCGGTGGGCCAACCTAAAGGGCTATGCGGTCTAATAGTACCCTCTAAAGAATTTAAGAATCACAACTTTTTTTGCGCCGCAGCTGCGCCACAGCGCCGCAGTGGCGCCACAAAGTCGGCTCATAGCGAAAAGTGACCATTTTTGTGGTCGTCGCTCAGGTCGAACGTTACGCGCTGGAGCTGATTTCTTTTTATATTCAGAAATTACATATATTGAACTAACTAACGGTCCAGGTTGCGTTTCTCTATCTCTTCCCTAGCGACCACAGTGGCCCGTCAAAAATGGCGAAAATTCGAAAAATGAAAAATCGAAATTTCTCGCTACTTATTCAACTTTGAAAGCTCAAATCTGCCAAACAATGGTTTTCTGGCACGGAGAATCGATTCCCGCAGTCAGTTTTACCGTCAGACCCACCCATCTTGCTGGGCTGGTTCCACTTTGCCGTCGGGAGGGTCAAGTCGGAAACCGCTTCCTGGAGGTCCATAGTAGGCTCTACCTGGCCTCTCAAAACTTTGTCTATAGGGGTTTTCTGGTGCGCCCAGCTCATTCCCGGTGTCCGTTTTGCCGTCTGACCCACCCATCTTGCTGTGCTGGTTCCACTTTGCCGTCTGGAGGGTCCGGTCGGTACCGACTTCCGGGAACACCATATAGGACTGTACATAGCCTCTCAAAACATTGTCTATAGGGGTTTTCTGGTGCGCGCAGCTCATTCCACGCATCCGTTTTGCCGTCTGGCCCACCCATCTTGCTGTGTTGGTTCCACTTTGCCATCTGGAGGGTCAGGTCGGTGGGAGGCCATGGGGTCAAAAATGAAAACTTTCAAAAGTGGTCAAATTTGGTACCAAATGAAAGCGCTAAGCGAGCTGAGCAACTTTTGCCATAGAACTGCATGCTCAAAGTGGCTGTAGAGTGCTGTGGTGGGGTGGGGTGGGGACTTTGGCGATTTTCGGTCAAAAATGAAATTTTTCAAAAGTGGTCAAATTTGGTATCAAATGAAAGCCCTAAGTGAGCTGAGCAACTTTTGCCATAGAACTACACACCCAAACTGGCTGTAGAGTGCTGTGGTGGGGTGGGGTGGGGACTTAGGCGATTTTGGGTCAAAAATAAAATTTTTCAAAAGTGGTAAAATTTGGAATCAAATGAAAGCCCTAAGTGAGCTGAGCAACTTTTGTCATAGAACTGCGTACCCAAAGTGGCTATAGAGTGCTGTGGTGGGGACTTAGGCGATTTTGGGTCAAAAGTAAAATTTTTCAAAAGTAATCAATTTTGGTATCAAATGAAAGCCCTAAGTGAGCTGAGCAACTTTTGTCATAGAACTGCATGCTCAAAGTGGCTATAGAGTGCTGTGGTGGGGTGGGGTGGGGACTTAGGCGATTTTGGGTCAAAAATAAAATTTTTCAAAAGCAGGGTATTTTTTTACAGGGGGGGGGGCGGGGGGGGCCCCCCCGAAATTGACCTCCCCCCCCGAAAATGCCTCCCCCCCCGAAATCGCCCCCCCGGGATTTTGGTCTGCCCCCTTAATGAGGTCTACATTTTTTCCAAAAATGGTCAAATTTTCAAAAATTTCCCGGCCTCGCCGGAGATTTTTTCGTAAAAACGGCTATTTATACCTTAAATCCTGGCATTTTTGAGAACTTTTAGTGTTTCACCACGCAAAATACGCCAAAAAATACCATTTTTTGGCTCATTTTGGCAAAAAATCTTCCCCCCCGGGAAGCCCCCCCCGGGAAAAAAATCCCTAAAACATACCCTGAAAAGTGGTCAAATTTGGTATCAAGTGAAAGCCCTAAGTGAGCTGAGCAATTTTTGTCATAGGACTGCGTACCCAAAGCGGCTATAGGGTGCTGTGGTGGGGTGGGGTGGGGTTGGGACTAGGCGATTTTCGGTCAAAAATGAAATTTTTCAAAAGCGGTCAAATTTGGTATCAAATGAAAGCCCTAAGTGAGCTGAGCAACTTCTGCAGTGTCGGATTTATGCCTTTCTCAACCGGAATTTATATAAAGGATAGACTGTAGGCCCAACACACATATTATCCCCTTTTGTGCGGAGCATTTTTGTTACTTGTGTGTGTGTGTGTGTGTGTGTGTATATATATATATATATATATATATATATATATATATATATATATATACAAGAATGAAAATGCTCCGATGGAGCATGAATAATGCAATATGGGTGACACTGGGTTTTAAGCGGACAGAGGACTAGGTTTTAAAACGTTAATATGGGAGGGGCAGGTTGTAAATGCCAGGAGGACTAGGTTAAAAGCGCACTAATATGGACCAGCTTCGCTGAACAACCCATATTCGCGGAAACTACCCGGACTGATGCTGGTGGCTGTTTACCAGTAACAGTTTACCAATTTGTGAGCACAGCTCTGGGTCTGCAACTATATTTGTAGTTGTGTTCGTAATACTTAATAATTACATAATATGCAACTTGATTTAATTAATTAAATTAATCATGGGGGCGCTCGGAGAGCCCCCCATAATATGAGCTATAAAGGCACTTTGCGGATTTTGAAAAGTGCTAATTAGGCATAACTAATTAACGGGAAGGAATTAAGAGCTAATATTTACATTTTTGAAATCTCCAGGCCAAGAGCTTTCGAATGATACCAAACTTGCCCGGAAAAAATGAAGTTTGAAAAAATCGACTTTCTCTTACGGGTTTGAAAGTGGGGTTTTTTTTCTCTGTATTCAGCATGATTTTTGTCAATTTTGTGTTAACTCGATTTTTCAAACGGCCCATAGGAAAAATTTTTCTATACTATTTTTTGATTATCTAGGCAATGGTATTTAGCAAGTTTGTTTTTTTCCGAATTTCGATCTGGTTCGATTTTTACAGATGGTCAAAAATGGAAAAAATAGCGTTTTTGGACACCTTCAAGCTGAAAAATTTCTAAGTCCGAAAATTTTAAAATAGTCTAAAAACGGGCAAAAACAGCGTTTTTCGGCCTCGGGGTGGTACCCATATATAGTAAATCGGGGTCGCTGAACACGATGAGCATAGTGCCGAAACCGTATCTCGCCTGGTTCATCTGGTTCAACTGGTTCAAAGTTGAACCAGTTCCTGGTTCAAGCTACTGGAGATAGCTAGAAGGCTGAAATTTTGCATACAAAGGTTATTGGGCATGGGGAATTCACTGGTGGTGTTACTTTGGTGATCCGACCCATGGCTGGCCAGATCTGGTTCAACTGGTTCAAAATTGAACCAGTTCCTGGTTCAAGCTACTGGAGATAGTTGGGAGGCTGAAATTTTGCATACAAAGGTTATTGGGCATGGGGAATTCACTGGTGGTGTTACTTTGGTGATCCGACCCATGGCTGGCCAGATCTGGTTCAACTGGTTCAAAATTGAACCAGTTCCTGGTTCAAGCTGCTGGAGATAGCTAGAAGGCTGAAATTTTGCATACAAAGGTTATTGGGCATGGGGAATTCACTGGTGGTGTTACTTTGGTGATCCGACCCATGGCTGGCCAGATCTGGTTCAACTGGTTCAAAATTGAACCAGTTCCTGGTTCAAGCTACTGGAGATAGCTAGAAGGCTGAAATTTTGCATACAAAGGTTATTGGGCATGGGGAATTCACTGGTGGTGTTACTTTGGTGATCCGACCCATGGCTGGCCAGATCTGGTTCAACTGGTTCAAAATTGAACCAGTTCCTGGTTCAAGCTACTGGAGATAGTTGGAAGGCTGAAATTTTGCATACAAAGGTTATTGGGCATGGGGAATTCACTGGTGGTGTTACTTTGGTGATCCGACCCATGGCTGGCCAGATCTGGTTCAACTGGTTCAAAGTTGAACCAGTTCCTGGTTCAAGCTACTGGAGATAGCTAGAAGGCTGAAATTTTGCATACAAAGGTTATTGGGCATGGGGAATTCACTGGTGGTGTTACTTTGGTGATCCGACCCATGGCTGGCCAGATCTGGTTCAACTGGTTCAAAGTTGAACCAGTTCCTGGTTCAAGCTACTGGAGATAGCTAGAAGGCTGAAATTTTGCATACAAAGGTTATTGGGCATGGGGAATTCACTGGTGGTGTTACTTTGGTGATCCGACTCATGGCTGGCCAGATCTGGTTCAACTGGTTCAATGTTGAACCAGTTCCTGGTTCAAGCTGCTGGAGATAGCTAGAAGGCTTAAATTTTGCATACAAAGGTTATTGGGCATGGGGAATTCACTGGTGGTGTTACTTTGGTGATCCGACGCATGGCTGGCCAGATCTGGTTCAACTGGTTCAAAGTTGAACCAGTTCCTGGTTCAAGCCTGGAGATAGTTGGAAGCCTGAAATTTTGCATACAAAAGTTATTGGGCATGGGGAATTCACTGGTGGTGTTACTTTGGTGATCCGACCCATGGCTGGCCAGATCTGGTTCAACAGGTTCAAAATTGAACCAGTTCCTGGTTCAAGCTACTGGAGATAGCTGGGAGGCTGAAATTTTGCATACAAAGGTTATTGGGCATGGGGAATTCACTGGTGGTGTTACTTTGGTGATCCGACCCATGGCTGGCCAGATCTGGTTCAACTGGTTCAAAGTTGAACCAAGCTACTGGGGATAGTTGGAAGGCTGAAATTTTGCATACAAAGGTTATTGGGCATGGGGAATTCACTGGTGGTGTTACTTTGGTGATCCGACCCATGGCTGGCCAGATCTGGTTCAACTGGTTCAACGTTGAACCAGTTCCTGGTTCAAGCTACTGGAGATAGTTGGAAGGCTGAAATTTTGCATACAAAGGTTATTGGGCATGGGAAATTCACTGGTGGTGTTACTTTGGTGATCCAACCCATTGCTGGCCAGATCTGGTTCAACTGGTTCAAAATTGAACCAGTTCCTGGTTCAAGCTACTGGAGATTGTTGGAAGGCTGAAATTTTGCATACAAAGGTTATTGGGCATGGGGAATTCACTGGTGCTGTTACTTTGGTGATACAACCTATGGCTGGCCAGATCTGGTTCAACTGGTTCAAAGTTGAACCAGTTCCTGGTTCAAGCTACTGGAGATTGTTGGAAGGCTGAAATTTTGCATGCAAAGCTTATTGGGCATGGGGAATTCACTGGTGGTGTTACTTTGCTGATCTGACCCATGGTTGGCCAGAGCTGGTTCAACTGGTTCAAAGTTGAGCCAGTTCCTGGTTCAAGCTACTGGAGATAGCTGAAAGGCTGAAATTTTGCATGCAAAGCTTATTGGGCATGGGGAATTCACTGGTGGAATTTGTGATTGCTGCTGCCAGAGTTATGGCAGCGCTCCCAAAAACTAGACGGAGGACAAGTAGGAAAAATGCTCCTTGCAGTCGCATGAAAAAGTTAATATGAGCTATGATGGTCAACATTTAAATGTGTCAAGGACAAGATTTAAAATGTTTAATATGAGCCAACATCTAAATAAGTAGAGGACAAGATGTAAACGGCTAATATGAGCCGCTACGTTTCTCTTGGGCTCATATTGACGCGACTAAAATGGCAAACATACAGTTTACGGTTGGCATATAAGCATCAGTGTTTATAAACTATTTAATTGGTTTGGGAATATTGAATTAATGTGCTGATTGCGATGATAACTTCAAATGTGATTTCTCAAGATTTCACAACATGTGTAAGTTCCACATTTTCGTTTCTTCATTAGATTGGACTTTGGTTTCGTTTTGTTGACTTATATGGTGGCCTTAAATGTGTACTTGGATGTAGCGGTGGAGAAGAAAACATTTACTAACAGCTTTGCAAAATTAATGTTTATATGCGTCGTTATTCATGCAAGCCATTTCAATGTTGTATTCAAAGTAAGCAAAAGCTAAATGAGCGTCAATATGAGCCCAAGAGAAACGTAGCGGCTCATATTAGCCGTTTACATCTTGTCCTCCATATACTTATTTAGATGTTGGCTCATATTAAACATTTTAAATCTTGTCCTTGACACATTTAAATGTTGACCATCATAGCTCATATTAACTTTTTCATGCGACTGCAAGGAGCATTTTTCCTACTTGTGCATATATAGACAACACTTACACATGTATATATTGCAACACTTAATACAGCATACGTCGTATGCAGTAAAAATTGGTGTCACAAATTGTGCTCTCGCAGCTCCATATAAAACGATTGAAGTATATAAAGCCTAATATTTCAAAATCAGCAAGCTGGCCTGGAAAGCTGACGAATTTAGAACTTAAGACAATACTGGTCAAATGCGGAGTGGAGCATGCGTACCCGCGAATATGGGTTGTTCAGCGAAGCTGGTCCATATTAGTGCGCTTTTAACCTAGTCCTCCTGGCATGTACAACCTGCCCCTCCCATATTAACGTTTTAAAACCTAGTCCTCTGTCCGCTTAAAACCCAGTGTCACCCATATTGCATTTTTCATGCTCCATCGGAGCATTTTTATTCTTGTCCTATTTCATTTTTAAGGTTCTCAGTAAACCTTAAGCAAAAATGTTAATGCTTTATGAAAGAAACTTTAAAAATTCCCCCAATAATTACGTATATAACAGTCAACCAAGCCATAGAACAAAGAAAAGAACCTTGAAAAGCACCAATTTCTCCATTTTTCTTGATTTTGGCAGAAAACCCTCATCCACTACAAATAAGAATATTTTAGAAAGTTGCAGAAAGTTATATGTAGTTTGTTATAAGCCATGCTGTACTTTAGCAGCACTCTGCTGACGCAAGCGTCACTGCCAAAGTAGTAGACTTATTCGGCATGATTTGTAATGTTATCATGTATCGTTATCAAGTATACGAAACCTATCAATAACTGTTTGTCATGTCCTAAACTATCTGTATGCCGAATTTCAAATGCCAGTGACAAATCAATAACTGGTTATCGACGGTGCTGTGTTTTCGAACAGCACACACAGCACGGTGGAAGCTAGAGAGTGCACCAACTAACATAGCTACAGTTCCCCCTTACTATAGACACAATTATCACCAAGTTTCATATGTTTAGCCGTTTGCAGTAAGTCTACAGGCAGCGTGCTATGGTTGCTGCATAACAGTACAGCACGATAGCAGCACCGCACAGCGCTGCGACTATGCTCATCGTGTTCAGCGACCCCGATAACCCTTATATGCGTCCCACTATATGGCCCAAAACAGCATATTTAGGCCTATTTTTGACTATTTTCTGTGGAGTTGGGACTTAGAAATTTTTCCAAAATGGCCATTTGGCCGGACCAACTTTGGGCCGGCCGCCTGAACGATCCTGGCCAGATATCGAAAATCGCCCTCGTTATGACACGCTACCCATCCCAAAGTTTATTATGCAACAAGCCGCGTCTCTCTAGCTTGTTCCCTGAGCCCTGTAGCCGTGACACAAAATTAGCCTTTTTTGGCCATCTTAGCGGTCAGGCCACCTTTGACCGGCCGCACAGGTGGCCGGCCGGGCCGGGCGGCGGAAAATTGTCCAAAAGGTACGTTAACACAAATACTACTCTCAGAAAAACCAAACTTCACCGGCTGAAAATGCCCATATCGTTCAGTTTGTGAGTTAGACTAAAACGGCTTCCCCAAGCGTGACTTACACGGAAAAAAAACAAACGGACCTAACTTGTCCGGAAGCGAAAATTTTCAAAGTTGAAAATTTTGACCAAAACTTTTTTGATACTTGTTGTACTCGTCGTGCTGATTCCAACGATACAAAATTTGTCTAGTTTGGTTGAGTATTTAGCTGGCACGGTGCTCGAACGGGTCTCTAAGGGCCGCGCTGAGTCTTTTACACCCATATTATAGGGAGAGCGCGATCGCGCCCCCCTATAATATATATATATATATATATATATATAAATATATATATATATATATATATATATATATATATATATATATATATATATATACAAGACCAAAAAGTGCTCCTTCGTCGCATGTAAAATACATATGAGTCTTCGTAGGCAGGTTGTACATAAGCAAAAACTAGCCTGTAAAATACATACGAGTTCCGTAGGGAGGTTGTACATTAAGGAAAACAAGTTGCAACTGCTTAACATATGAACCTGTCCTACAACGAGGCTCATATTGGCGTATGTCATAATACGAATAATTTGCAGATATATATATTTTACTTTTCATAGGGGTCGCGGCAGCGACCCCTATAATATGTGTGAAAAGTGGCTGGTGACAGTGTAAAATAAGCTGCGCAGAAGCTGCGCAAAATCCTGCGCAGATCCTGCGCAGATTTCATGCGTAAATTGTAGAGCACATCGAGTTTAGTATATCTGTGAAGTTAGCCCCGTATCACTTACCGTTAAAAAGTTGCGCCCCGGACCGGTTATGGCGGCGATGTTTTTTTTCCGGTTTCTCCTATTTGATGGTTGTATTGTACATAATGTTCGCCGCTTTCACGTGACCTGCAGCGGTGGGCCAACCTAAAGGGCTATGCGGTCTAATAGTACCCTCTAAAGAATTTAAGAATCACAACTTTTTTTGCGCCGCAGCTGCGCCACAGCGCCGCAGTGGCGCCACAAAGTCGGCTCATAGCGAAAAGTGACCATTTTTGTGGTCGTCGCTCAGGTCGAACGTTACGCGCTGGAGCTGATTTCTTTTTATATTCAGAAATTACATATATTGAACTAACTAACGGTCCAGGTTGCGTTTCTCTATCTCTTCCCTAGCGACCACAGTGGCCCGTCAAAAATGGCGAAAATTCGAAAAATGAAAAATCGAAATTTCTCGCTACTTATTCAACTTTGAAAGCTCAAATCTTCCAAACAATGGTTTTCTGGCACGGAGAATCGATTCCCGCAGTCAGTTTTACCGTCAGACCCACCCATCTTGCTGGGCTGGTTCCACTTTGCCGTCGGGAGGGTCAAGTCGGAAACCGCTTCCTGGAGGTCCATAGTAGGCTCTACCTGGCCTCTCAAAACTTTGTCTATAGGGGTTTTCTGGTGCGCCCAGCTCATTCCCGGTGTCCGTTTTGCCGTCTGACCCACCCATCTTGCTGTGCTGGTTCCACTTTGCCGTCTGGAGGGTCCGGTCGGTACCGACTTCCGGGAACACCATATAGGACTGTACATAGCCTCTCAAAACATTGTCTATAGGGGTTTTCTGGTGCGCGCAGCTCATTCCACGCATCCGTTTTGCCGTCTGGCCCACCCATCTTGCTGTGCTGGTTCCACTTTGCCATCTGGAGGGTCAGGTCGGTGGGAGGCCATGGGGTCAAAAATGAAAACTTTCAAAAGTGGTCAAATTTGGTACCAAATGAAAGCGCTAAGCGAGCTGAGCAACTTTTGCCATAGAACTGCATGCTCAAAGTGGCTGTAGAGTGCTGTGGTGGGGTGGGGTGGGGACTTTGGCGATTTTCGGTCAAAAATGAAATTTTTCAAAAGTGGTCAAATTTGGTATCAAATGAAAGCCCTAAGTGAGCTGAGCAACTTTTGCCATAGAACTACACACCCAAACTGGCTGTAGAGTGCTGTGGTGGGGTGGGGTGGGGACTTAGGCGATTTTGGGTCAAAAATAAAATTTTTCAAAAGTGGTAAAATTTGGAATCAAATGAAAGCCCTAAGTGAGCTGAGCAACTTTTGTCATAGAACTGCGTACCCAAAGTGGCTATAGAGTGCTGTGGTGGGGACTTAGGCGATTTTGGGTCAAAAGTAAAATTTTTCAAAAGTAATCAATTTTGGTATCAAATGAAAGCCCTAAGTGAGCTGAGCAACGTTTGTCATGGAACTGCATACCCAAGGTGGCTGTAGAGTGTTGTGGTGGCTTGGGGTGGGGACTTAGGCGATTTTGGGTCAAAAGTAAAATTTTTCAAAAGTAATCAATTTTGGTATCAAATGAAAGCCCTAAGTGAGCTGAGCAACTTTTGTCATAGAACTGCGTACCCAAAGTGGCTATAGAGTGCTGTGGTGGGGACTTAGGCGATTTTGGGTCAAAAGTAAAATTTTTCAAAAGTAACAATTTTGGTATCAAATGAAAGCCCTAAGTGAGCTGAGCAACTTTTGTCATAGAACTGCGTACCCAAAGTGGCTATAGAGTGCTGTGGTGGGGACTTAGGCGATTTTGGCTCAAAAATAAAATTTTTCAAAAGTTGTGCAATTTGGTATATCAAATGAAAGCCCTAAGTGAGCTGAGCCACTTTTGCGGTGTCGGATTTATGCCTTTCTCAACCGGAATTTAAAGGATAGACATAGGCCCAACACACATATTATATATCCCCTTTTGTGCGGAGCATTTTTGTTACTTGTATATAAATACATACTGCATAAAGCTTTTCATTACAAATTATCCTGCACATAGCTTGTTGATCAGTCATTATAGTGTGCATATGCTCAATACGGTACGCCATGAGGCGCTCTGACTCACAGCCAAATTCTGCGTGTGTATGTGAAAGTGTTTCGAGAATGCATTAGGTTTACCGTGTACCACAGCGTATCGCTAAATATTAGGTGTGCCATAGTGTTTCAGGAAACATCAGGATGCATGTACAGTTCAGCTTGAGCAGTCGTAGTTCACTTCAGTCCATTTCTTCTGAGCCACAACGTCTATTCATTTTCCGTAATGTGGATGAAGCTGAGGTTCTTTAATGAGGCTTTAATGTGGAATGCACTGTGACGCCAATATGAGCCTCGTTGTAGGACAGGCTCATATGTTAAGCAGTTGCAACTTGTTTTCCTTAATTTACAACTTCCCTACGGAACTCATATGTATTTTACAGGCTAGTTTTTGCTTATGTACAACCTGCCTACGAAGACTAATATGTATTTTACATGCGACGAAGGAGCACTTTTTGTTCTTGTTTCTATTATTTTATATATGTATGCTCCACTATAGCCACTTTGAGCATGCAGTTTTATGACAAACGTTGCTCAGCTCGCTGAGGGCTTTCATTTGGTTCCAAATTTGACCACTTTTGGAAAATTTTAATTTTTGACCCAAAATCGCCTAAGTCCCCACCCCACCCCAGCACTCTATAGCCACTTTGAGCATGCAGTTCTATGACAAAAGTTGTTCAGCTCGCTGAGGGCTTTCATTTGATATATATACCAAATTTTACCACTTTTGAAAAATTTTATTTTTGAGCCAAAATCGCCTAAGTCCCCACCCCACCCCACCACAGCACTCTATAGCCACTTTGAGCATGCAGTTCTATGACAAAAGTTGCTCAGCTCGCTGAGGGCTTTCATTTGATACCAAATTAGACCACTTTTGGAAAATTTCATTTTTGACCGAAAACAGCGTTTTTTTTCAAAATCGGATTTCATCAATTTTTCGTCATTTTTATTTTCTGAACGTCATTTTTATTTGTCCAACGTCAAAAATAAATTTTTGCTGAAATGCAGTTTTGTTTTAATTTTAGGCTATATTCGTACGTTTGGTTGAATTTTTACCTTGTTGGTTGTGTTTCTTCATATTTCACATTGTCCCGCGAATATTCTAACTTACGTACTTATATAATATAAAAATCTGGTGTCAATGTGTGTATCATGACTGAGCATTAACTATGACGAGAACAACCCGATACAAGTGGGGGGGGGCTGGGGGCGCGGCCCCTCAGAAGTTGAAGGAATTTTTTGATTTTTATATGAAATCGTTCTTCAAATTTTTAATTCTTTTCATTTTGCAGAACAAGAAAATTTTTAAAAATTTACACTTCTTGAGGAAAAAATAAGAATTTTTTGTTAAAACAGCACGACATTTTAAGCTTTTTCTTTCCAAAAATCTGGTAAAATCGTTAGAAATATATACACGTATACGCGTATGCCAAATTTTGTTGCAATGCCTATTTTCTGTTTTTCCTGTTTGCCTTTTCTTACCTTCAAATCGCGACGACGGGGCTGTCCTCAAAATCAATCCCTAGTAGTTTTTAGCATTTATATATGCAATAAACGTTCTTAAGCATCCTGGTACTTACGTATATATAAAAGATTTCATTCTATTCTATATTATAGGGGAGCGCGAGAGCGCTCCCCTATAATATGGGTGTAAAAGGCTCAGTGCGGCCCTTGGAGACCCGTTCGAGCTCCGTGCCAGCTAAATAGTCAACGAAACTGGACAATTTTGGTGTCGTTGGAATCTACACGACGAGTACTACAAGTCGCAAAAAAGTTTTGGTCAAAATTTCCAACATTGGAAATTTTCGCTTCCGGGCAAGTTAGGTCCGTTTGTTTTTTTTCCGTGTAAGTCACGCTTGGAAAAATGCAATTTTCTGTCGCAGTGTTAGAACGATCTGGGCATTTTCAGCAGGTGAAGTTTGTTTTTTCTGAACGTATATACCCCGAAAGTGAACCTTTTTGATATTTTTTTGCTGCCCGGCCCGGCCGGCCACCTGTACGGCCGGCCAAAAGTGGACTTGGCGCTAAAATGGCCAAAAATGGCCAATTTTTTGTCAAAGCTACAGGACTCCGGGAAGACGCTAGAGAGACGTGGTTTGTTGCATAAGGATCTACGGAAGGGTTTATATGTCCTAACGAGGGCGATTTTTGATATCTGGCCAGGATCGTTCTGGCGGCCGGCCCAAAGTTGGACCGGCCAAATAGCCATTTTCGGAAAATTTCTAAGTCCCAACTCCACAGGAAATAGTCAAAAATAGGCCTAAATATGCTGTTTTGGGCCATATAGTGGGACACATATAAGGGTTATCGGGGTCGCTGAAAACGATGAGCATAGTCGCAGCTCTGTGCGGTGCTGCTATCGTGCTGTACTGTTATGCAGCAACCGTAGCACGCTGTCTGTAGACGTTCTGTAAACGGCTAATCATATGAAACTTGGTGAAAATTATGTCTGTAGTAAGGAGGAACTGTATGCACTCTGTAGCTTCCACCGTGCTGTATGTGCTGCCCCAAACACAGCACAGTCGATGACAAGTTATTCTTTCGTCACTGGTATTTGAAATTCGGCATACAGATTGTTTAGGACATGACAAACTATTACAGATACGTTTTGTATACTTATTACGATGTTACTATGTGGTTGCGCTGTAGTGGGGTGCTGCAGAAGTACAGCACGGCCTGTAGCTAACTACAGTTAAGTTGCAATCGCCCGAAATTTTGCACACAAGTGCAGCAGAGCATTGCAAATCGTGCCGTATGAGTTTCCTTCACCGACAGTAAAGTTTGCATGTGATTGCGCTGCAGTAGAGTGCTGCTGAAGTACAGCACGGCCTATAACTAGCAACAGACAAACAGCAATTGCCTGAAACTTTGTATACAAGCACGGAAGAGCATTGGAAATCGTGTTTTATGAGTTTCCTTCACCGACAGTAAAGTTTGCATGTGGTTGCGCTGCAGTAGAGTGCTGCTGAAGTACAGCACGGCCTATAACTAACTACAGATAACTTGCAATAGCCTGAAATTCTGCAGGCAACAGCGGAATAGCATTAGAAATTGTGCCGTGTAAGTCTCCTCCTTTGGCATTGACGTTTGCGTCTGGTTGCGTTGCAGTAGAGTGCTGCTGAAGACTGAAGTGCAGCACGGCCTATCACTAACAAGAGACAAAGAGCAATCGCCTGACAGTAAAGTTTGCATTTGGTTTCGCTGCAGTAGAGTGCTATATGCTATATACAGTAACTAAAACTATTGCAGCCATGGGTACTGGATGTTGGATTCCTGTCAAAATAGAGAAAAAGGAAGAAATTGGAACTTTTCAAGCTTCTTTGTTCTGTACTTTCGGTTGAAGATTAATGATTGGCGGAATTTTTAAAGTTTCTTTCACACAGCTTTAACGTTTTTGCTTTTTACTGAGAACCTTAAAAATGAAATAGGACAAGAATAAAAATGCTCCGGTGGAGCATGAAAAATGCAATATGGGCGACATTAGGTTGTAAATGGACAGAGGACTAGGTTTTAAAACGTTAATATGGGAGGGGCCGGTTGTAAATGCCAGGAGGACTAGGTTAAAAGCGCACTAATATGGACCAGCTTCGCTGAACAACCCATATTCGCGGTCACTCATGCTCCACTCCACATGACATACGAGTAAGATCCTGCATTTTTCAACTTTCAAAGCAAGCGGGACGATTTTGAAATATTAAAGCTTATTCCAAATAAACAATGCAGTTCTGGTAGAAAGGTGTTCAAGGTGTTTTTTCTGCAGTGTCAGCGCAGAATCTTGTATTAAGTTGATACGAAAAGCAGTTGACATTATGTACGTGTATTATTAAGTTGTATAATAAAGGAGCACGACCACATATACTTGCATAAAATAAACTATAAACCGATTTACCCTTAAAACGGCAAAGTGGAGCCAGTCCAGCAAAATGGGTGGGTCAGACGGCAAAACGGACACCGGGAATGAGCTGGGCGCACCAGAAAACCCCTATAGACAAAGTTTGGAGAGGCAAAGTAAAGCCAGGAAGCGGTTACCGAACTGACCCCCTCAGACGGGCAAGTGGAACCAGCCCAGCAACTTGGGCTACTCGGGCATCAAAACTGATAGCGGGAATCGCTTCTCCGTCCCAAAAAACCTTTGTATGCAAAATTTGAGCCACCCATGTAGCAAAATAAGCGAAAAAATTAAGTTCAAAGTTCGACCCAAAATTCACCAACTTTGGCCGGCCAGTACCGAAAAATTACGCACAGAGACGGAAAATCATATAGCATTTGAAGGACCCCGATATGTGTACTTTTTAACCATATAGTCAGTATTACCCCATATATAGCCCAATCTGACTTATTAAGGCGCCTTTGAAGCATACTTTTTGGCCATTTCAGCGTTTTGGCCGACTTTGGCCCCCAGCCAAAAAATTTTTTCCGGCTCTGGGAGGCATAAAAACTAGCTTATTTTCTTATTTTTGATTTGTATATACTACAAGAATATATATGGGTTTCATAGGCTTCATCTGTAGTTATTCAAGCTACAAAACCCCCTTATGAGACATCATAATTCATCAGCATACGTATCGAAGTTCTGCCAAGCTATATTAAAAGCCGTTCGCCAGTCAGGCCCCCGCGGCAGACGACTTAGAGTGATGAAGGCATTACCCCCAGAGGTGCATCGCAACCTAGTGATGCGACGTGCGCTGGATCGGAGGTTCCGCTCTCACCCCTCAATGGCTACGAGGACTTCCCGTAACAGAGCGAATGCAGATATTGGAATTTCGTCGCCAACAATGGCATGCTCATGCTCCCGAGGAGCATTTTTGTTTCTTGTAACCAGTCGAACCACCTGTCAACTAGGCAGCTGAAACCTGCCTAAATCTTTAATATCCCATCCATTTACATTTACACTTCCACAATACGTGTCTAACTGTTTCTTGTAATTTAAGAATTAGTATATACTTATTCCCATAATCCTGCTATCATGATTTGGCTTCAGAAGTGGATGTGGCTGGTATACATCTACTGTGACGTCCGGTTGGTCCCACCCAATGATCCACCATCAACAGGTTCTAGTGGAGGTAAAGGTAAACCCTCTTTGTTAAAGCTCATGTTGAATTTTACATTTTCCTACTTTTCTTAATTACGTATATATTTATACAAAAGTAACAAAAATGCTCCGCACAAAAGGTGATAATATTTATTGGGGGGGGGGCATTTCATGGGGGGGGGGGTGGTCGCCGAATGGGGGGCAGCCCCGCCCCAGTAAAAATAAGCCAGGCCAAAAATTGGTATTTTGGCGTGTATATTTTGCGGGAGAAGCGCTACAATTTCTCTAAAATCTAGGGAAATTTGCAAATTTTGGCTAAAATTTGTGCACCAAAAAAATCTAAAATATATATATAAAGTTTTTCATGGAGGGGAGGGTATTAATTGTAATGTCTTTTGTAATGCTGGCACAAGTTTCACATCGTCTTTGGAGATTGTTTTAATTGTTTGCTGGTTACGTCAATTTATGATGAAAATTAGGGCTCCCTCTCCTGAGGAATGCCATCAAATTTCACCCATAACCATGCATTAATACTGGAGAAAGTCCCTAAAATTTTCTGAAATTGACATTCTGAGACTGCAACTTGCAAGGTCTTTTCTAAGGGTGTGGAGTGTGGTGGCTCACCGTACTACCTGCCAACCCCTCAAAATTGATGTTCGATTCCTGATTGATAGTATTTTTGCGGACGTCAACTTATCCTCCTTAAGTCCAGATTTAAGTTGTCTAGAGAGCAGCTAGAGATCAGTGCCTAAATAGCATTAATTTTTATTGAAATTCGTTCGTGGTTTTATCATTCACATATCTGTGGTTTGTCTGTTTCTCTCTTTTTTGTCTCAATTTATTTGATTTTTTGTTGTCATTTGTTTGTTTATTTGTTTGTTTGTTTGTTTGTTTGTTTTGTTGCAGATCCGCCTTCTTCTTCTTTTCCCAGGAGAAGCGACCGGACATTCAGATCGGGCATCCGGACTGGCGCGTGGGCCAGGTCACCCAGGAACTGGGGCGGATGTGGAAGGAGATGTCTCAGGAGGAAAAGATGAAGTATGAGGAGGTGGCCACCAATGATCGTGAACGATATGAAGTGGTAAGGGTCAAGCAAGTGAAGGGTCTTGGGTTTATTTTAGGCGCAAAAAATGAATTCTTCAGTAGCGAGGCCGAGGGTAACACCACAACTGGGGGGGAGGGGATAAAATGGGCTGAAAATTTTTAAAAATACTGTAAAAAAAGTATATGGCTTGTTTTCTGCGTATATAATGCTGCTATAGCTAAGTTGAAAAGTGCTCAAAAGTTAAGTTTCATAAGTACACCAAAAAAGACGATTTTTGACCAGAAATCCTTAAAATTTTGCAATTTCTGGTCTCCTCAAGGTGAGAGGGGGGGGGTAGAGACTCGAGTGGGAGTGACGTAAAGCCGGTCAACTAAACGTACGTACATAGCTGCATATTTTATTGACATGCGTACTTTTTGTTGTTTTCTTTGGGCGAAAAATATCGCGCAATGGCAAAGTGGGGGTTATATAGGGCACGCTTAATCGTAAATATGTCCTGAAGATTTATGTCTATACAAGTTGCTATGGGAGCAATAACAATTTTGCTCCATAAACAATTCCGGTGTTTTTGCTAAAATCCTGGTAACAGAACTGGTCAAAAAACAGTCATTTAGCAGCTGTCGATCAGCACTACTTTTCAAGTTATGATCAAGTAATCATTCGTTTCATTTCATTCCATTCATTTTCCAAGTTAGAGACATTTCAGTGGCAATTTTTGTTTTGTACTACATATGAAGCCGATGTTTATGAACAAAAAATTACCAAAGTATGTTTATATTTTTCTGTTTTTTTCAGGAAATGAAGGACTACAAGGCGGGTCGCCCGGTGCCCTCCGCCATCGCTCGTCAGGAGGCCGAGGCCCGCAAGGCCCAGGCCCAGCAGGCGGTCGCCATGCAGCATCGAATGGCCGCTGCGGCTGCCGCTGGCCTGCCACTTGGCATGCCACCCAATGCAGCGGCCGTGGCTGCGGCACAGTCAGTCTATGGACAGATTCAGCAGCAGCAACAGCAACAGCCGGCCACATCGGTCTCCGCTGCGGCTGCCGGTCTGGGCGGAATTATGGCCGAGGCCGGGATGGCTCAGCCGCAGGTGGCTGGACAGATGTTGGCCCAGCAGGTGGGTATATTGGTTTGCATATATGCATCTGGCGTTTTCCTGCAGGGAGAGGGGGAGTGGACGGCCGGCCCCCCCCAGAAATTGATGCCTCCCCAGACTTGGGTCGCCCCCCCTTCAGGATTAGGGCCTGCCGGGTTTCAAAAATCAAGGGGGAAAAGTGTTTTGATGGTATCAAGAAAATGAGGTAAACGCGGACGCAAATCGTCCGGAAAACTAGGAAGGGAATTGCGCTGAGACTGGCACAATTAGACCTTGTTTGTCAATTGATGATGAAATTTAGGGCTCCCTCTCCTGAGGAATGCCATTCAATTTCACCCATAACCGGGCATTGCTGGAGAAAGTCCCTCACTGTTTCTGAAATTGATATTTTGCCGTCCACCTCGCCCTTTAGCCGATGTTTTAATGAAAGAGGGGAGCGGGGGGCATGTTTTGGACAACAATGGATTTGTATGCAGATTAATTGTGTACTCGAAATTGTGATTATGTGTAGAAAGTATGATTTTGGAGATAGGAAATTGGGAATAAAAATCGATGCTGAATCGTTTTTGAAATTTTAAGCTAACGGTATTCTTGGCAAAAGTCCAGAAAAATTGCGAATCTAACTTTTGATAAATAGTTTTCAAATTTTATAAGAATCCTTCTCCCAAGAATACGATGCTGTGATGCTTTTCTGAACATTAAAAACTTTCGCAATATTTGAACTCAGCGTGGTCGAAAACATAGCCATACCAAATTTCAGCTTATTTGGTCAGGCTTGGGTCTTGAGTAAATTTTCCTCAAAAGATCAGAAAGAACACACCTGGGCTGACATTTGAGATTCTGTGCTAATTATATTCTTTTTTGTGGTTGCCTTGAAGAGCTTTTTTTAAGTTGATCTATGTATGCCTTCAGGAAGCAACTTATCTGTTACTTAACGCGATTCATAGGAAATTGTGTTTGCTAGGGGGGAGTAACATGATATTTGGACTTTTGATTTATTAAAGAATAACTTATGTACTATGCATTTAATTGGGATGTTTCAAATTTGTAGAGCCTAATAGTAAAGTTAATTTCTGATTGCCTGCTTATTACATTTAGAATACGGTTTGACTAAATTATTAAGCTGATACTTGGATTGCATAAAATCCTGGCTTATTTTTAGGCCAAAATTTATGGGGAGGGGCTCGAAGTTGCCCCCCATGGCTCACCAAAAATGGGGGACATATTTTTGGAAAAAATTTGCTAATTTTCTTACGTTTTTGTGCAAAAAATGCCAAAAATCGCTAAAAATGACTAATTTTAGGTGTTTTTACGCTAAAATAGTGAAAATTTCGTTAAAAATCCGGCGAAGCCGGAAAATGTTTCGAAAATTTAGGGTAAAAATGGTAAAAATTGGCAATTTTTGGGTTACGGGGGGTTATGAGGGGGAAGGTCGAAATTTATTGGGCTTTTCATGGGGGGGAGGTCGCCGAATGGGGGGCGCCCCCCCCAGTAAAAATAAGCCAGTAAAATCTGTGTTCAAATTTTGCAACATTTCACTTTGCAAGAAATCTCCACAATTGTTTACTAAAAGCTAATGTAAAGCATATTTTATCCCCACATTGTACTTAATATGTCGTATCCTTGTATGACATTTATAATGTCACGCTGTACATAGTTTTAAAATTTACGTTTAGTGTATATGTTACTATCTTGCGTACATCCTATATTAGTTGAATTGTGTCTTGTTATAATATTTACAATACTGTAGAGACATATACATGTGCATTGCTGATTATATGCATAGAAAGTATGGGATGGTGGGTTTTTTGCATGAATATTTGTGTAAAATCGTGCAGTTTTGTGCATCAGCATGACGAAAACATGAAATTTAAAGTTTATTATTGCAGTTTGCAGAAACCTATCAGACTATATTACCCGTGCTACATAATGTACGTATATATTTTGGAATTATATATTTCTTAATAATTAATAGTTTTTGTGCGGTTAATGTTGTTGTCTTTTTCCGTTTTCGTAATTTTCCCGTCATTATATACTGTTGTATACGTCGTATTAGTTTTCTTTTTGGAATCATGTTTTGATGTACCTGTGTACGTAATCAGTTATGTTCAGCTTGCGGTAGTAAAATTTTGTTGAAATGACAAAAGAGGGGAGTTAATGATGAAAATGGTGTTTGGCTCCGACTCTGTAGTATGTACTTTAGGTAGATTTCTTGACGTTTTGTTAGTTTGGTGACCTTTGAGCTATGGCGTAGTTTGGACTAGTTAGGTAAAGCCGATTTCACACGATGGGGATTTTCATGGGGGTTCCCCTGGGGAATCCCCCGGGGACACAACATTCGAAATTTTTCAAAAATCTGCAGGCTATCCATGGGGCATTTTCATGGGGTTTCTGTTCACACGATGGGGACAATCCCCATGGGATGCTTTACTATAGATAGCGTGTTGTCTATACTTTGTTATTACTAAACAAACGGAGCTACTGGGTCCTCAGAATTTGAGCAGTAATAATAACATCAATTAAAAATATCACAAATTATAAACTATATCAATTGGATTTAGCTCGTGATAAGTAAGGAAAAGCGTATTTATTTATAATTAGTCCATCGCTCAAACAGATACATTTGAGAACGTCTTTTCTTCTTTTTGTTTATAACAAATCATAAAAATTGTGTAATTTGATTTACTGTACCAATTCTTCTTGTTGCATACAATATATTATTTCATATTTAGTCAAAGTACATTTAAAACTCTTGGTAATAATGTCAGCTGACTTGTTGCTTTCTGATTGGTTGATTCATGGGGATCCCCATAGAAAATTGCTCGGCGAGCAATCCGTCCCCATGGGGTTGTTTATGGGGATCCCCACGAAAATCCCCATACAAAACCCCATGGGACATCCGCATGGGGATCCCCATGGGGGAATCCCCACCGTTTGAAATCGGCTTAAAAGGTCAGAATTTTAGGTTGTAAAGTGAACACTGGTGTTCCATGCAGTCTAAGTTTGCTGCATTTGCCTAGCAGTGTAGACGGAGGCGCTTGTAACTAGTGTTGGAAAATAAGAAAATTTCGCGGGCCGGGACGGCCCGCGGGCCGATGTGGTCCTACGGGCCGGGCCGCGGGCCGGGACGGCCCGGCCCGAGCCCGGCTCGCCACCGGCCCGCGGGCCGGTGGCGGGCCGGGCCACGTGGGTCAGCCCGGGGCCAGAGTTGTATGCGGGCCGATTTTTCCGGCCCGCGCCCGGCCCGCAGCCCGCACCTTATGACCGCGACCCGCAACACTCCGGCCCGCGGCCCGCACACGCGAAATCCGGCCCGCAGGTACCCGCACGTAAAAATTGCTTCCTATGTAGTACCTGAGCACCAAAACTGATGTATTTTCAAAGATACTTCCGGATCTGGCAAATTTTTCTGTTCGTTTGATTTGAACTTTGTTGTCTACCAATTAACTGAAGTGGTAACTAAAGCTTAGCTTCCCTTAATTAAAAGGGTACGCTGGTTAGTTGTCATGACTGAAAAGAGGACACCGAAATGAACATTTTTGCCTTTACAACCTACGAGCTATCTCCAGTGGTTAAGTCAGTATAATCAAAAAACGTTTTTTAGGGTCAAAAATTGTCATTTTCGAAGAAATCAGCTTTTTCAAAAATACTACCAAATCTTAACGGACAATTTTGATCCATGCATATCCAATCGATACACAGTCTAGTTTACATTTATGAATGTTTATTAGCAGGAGTTAGTAATTGCTTTATACTGGAGATTTGGCCGAAAAACAATTTTGGCAAAACTGCGATTATTTTGTTTTAAACGTTGATTTCTCGAAAACTACTCGACGGATTCCGGAGAGTTTTGGCAGAGTGGAAATTCGAACTTTCGCGGAGGGATGATTTTCTTGGTTTTGGCTAGAACGTAATGAGTAGCAAAAAACTCAATGCGTATTTGGCGGATTTTCTCGACAATGAAGACCTGCAGGCAGAGCCAAATCCAAAAAAACGTCCTTCAGCCCATATGTCCTTCATATCATGGCACGAACAGTGCTTTTATCCAATTATACAGTTTTGAAAAATCGATGTTAAAAAATGTTTGCTCAATAATTCAGGATCTTATATAACATTTCTTCCCATTAAGCTTGAGGCCTGTACTTCAATCAGGTCTGAAAAATCCAGTATCCGTACCGGGAAGCTGCCAGATGTCAGTATGTCTGAAAATGTTTTGTTAATTTTGCTAGTTTTGTAAGGTCAGCTGAATGTACAGATTCCAAGCTTTAAAACGATGTCTAGAACTCTTTCCAAATACCAAAATTGTGAAAGTTATAGCGTTTTAAAAAATCACCACAAATGCACTGCACTGAAGGTTACCAGCACCTCAAATGAATTAACGTCTTCAGTGAGAAGTTGTCATGGATTTATATTTAGGTGCTTAAGTTTCCAACACGAAGTTCCGAAATTAAACTAAAAATTCAGTTTCCGCGCCAATTGCTGACCCCCAGCTTTCACTTTCAGTGCTAAACACTTAAAACAAGTTCATGTAGCAACCACAGGATTCAAGTTTGTAGATGAGAAATAAGTTTCGACTATATATATAGAATATATATATATTTCTACAGAACATCGTTGATATTTTTCTCAAGAGATACTTTGGTATAATAGATTACAAGTTAGACTTGTACATTTTCAATACAAATAAAACCTGTAGTTTTCATGGGTTTATATGTTTTACTCAACAGCTACAGGTTATTACTCGATACGCTGATAATGCAAACTGAGTATGTAGTGCATGCTGAAGGTATCGAATGGCATAACGAAGTCAAGTAATGTTTAAAATTCTGAAATATTGCCTCCTTTTGCATATGATTTGGTATGTATGAAATTTATAGAAAGCAAAATTAGCCCAGGAAAGTAGCCAAAATCGGCCCGCATCGGCCCGCGCGGCCCGCGCGGGTAGTAAAATTCGGCCCGCCCCGCCCCGCCCCGCGGGTACCCGCGGCCCGCATACAACTCTGCCCGGGGCCGCAAAATTCTACGGGCCGAACGGCCCGACGTCGCAAAAACGACCAGAACTGTTAGGTAAGTGATTTCAACTTGCTTTACGTCTAATTTCAACTTATTTTACGGCTATTTTTATGTCTTCCATTTTTCACAAACAACAAATAGCAATAACAAGTGACCACTGGTCAGTCGATTACGTGTTTGGTAAATATTACATTGTTATGCAGAATTCCACACATTATCCATATACAAATCCAAGCTGTCGCTCCTGCTCCACTCTTAACCTTATGTTACAATTCCGATTACATTATTTTTCAAGATGCTGTCCTACTTTTTTTGAAGCTTTTCACTTCCTCAAACTAAATGTCTTTCGTGTTAAGTTTGTCCACGTGCTTGATTTTGACACAAAGGTATAATTTACATTAATACCAATAGTAGGGAATAAACTAAACCAATTTTCGTTTAGTTTGTCTAACAAGGTTTTGGATGTTGATTACGTTTCCAATTAGCAATTAATTACAATCGCAAGCAAGAGCACTGCGTCTTAAACTGCGAACGATGCTCCCTTACATCAATACCAATACCATCAAACCTAATTATATATGCGAATGTTTTCATTCCAATTGTTTTGCGACAACTGTTCACATATAAAAAGCTTCTACACCCTTCTCATAGACGTAACTTAAAATGGATTAGGTATATCCAATAAGTAGCCACCATATAGCAACTTTAGACACCCAGATACCGATACTAACGTCCACTATGTGTAATTAATCATCCTAAAACAAAGCCATTGAAAATCCGTAAATGAAATTTTAATTGTAGACTTGAAATTGCACCGAAATTTATTGAAAAATTGCTATTTACTGTGTAAAAAAACCGGCCCGGCCCGCGGCCCGCCACCGGCCCGCGGGCCGGTGGCGGGCCGCCTATTTCTAATTTTGCGGGCAGGGCCGCGGGCCGGGCCGTCGCCGAAAAATCCGGGCCGGGCCCGGGCCGGCCCGGCCCGAGCCCGCGGCCCGCCACCGGCCCGCGTCACAACTCTACTTGTAACACTCTTAGAAATACTTTAGTAGTTTCTACTGGAATAACTCCAGTAGCTCAGAAATACTAAAGACTTTAGTAGATTTGACTGGATGGTGGAGTAATAAGTACTGGAGGTAGTCCAGTAATATATAGGTACTGGAAATGTCTTAGTAAGAAATTACTGGTTTCTCCAGTAGTTTCTACTAAATATTTTAGTAACATTTACTGGATTTGGGTTATTCAACTAACTGGATTTTCCAGTAATTTGTACTGGATCCAGTTCTAAATTGCACCAAACTCGTACAAAGTGTCGAAACACAAAAATACTGGATTTTCCAGTAGTTTTTGCTACTTTTCCCAGTACTATCTACTGGACTCATGAAATACCCCGAGCACCAAAAATACTGGATTTTCCAGTAATTTCTACTGGTTTCTCCAGTAATATCTACTGGACTCCTGAAATACACCGAGCACCAAAAATACTGGATTTTCCAGTAATTTCTACTGGTTTCTCCAGTAATATCTACTAGACTCCTGAAATACACCGAGCACCAAAAATACTGGATTTTCCACTAATTTCTACTGGTTTCTCCAGAAATATTTACTGGATTCCAAAAATACAGGATTATATATCTAGTAATTTTTTCTGGTTTTAGCAGTAATATATATCTGCTGGACTTAGGGATCGACCGGAACTCCAAAAAACCGGAACCTGAACCGGAACCGGAACTGGCTTTAAAAAGCCGGAACCGGAACCGGAACCGGAACCGGAACCGGAACCAGCTCTTTAACACTACAAAAATTGAAAATTTTTTCTGACGTTTTGGACAATTTTTGCAGAATTTTTTGCTTTTTTGTAGTTATTAGAACATTGTAATAACGTGTGAATTATATTTCATATAGTTATTTCAATGCATGAACATGAAATTTGCTATTTATTAAGAGATTTTTGTCTTATAGCATTGTTAAACTTTACTACATATATACATAGCTTTAAAACTAAAATTTAAAATTATTTATACACGGTATGAATATGCTATATTTATATTATTCGATCTGTATTTTACGTTATATATACGAATTTCGATGAATCATTTAATCGAATGCAAGTTGACATTTAAAGCAGATTTACTGGCAAATAAAATTTAATTTCTTAATTATATATAGTTAAGCTGAATTTTCAATTAAGCTAAATAAGTAGACAGAAACTGATTCCATGAAATTTTTGCGAGCACCAGAAACTGCTCTTACAGCTTTCGGCAAAATGTCAAAAACATGTTTAGTTTTTGGCTTGTCTGATAATTTCTAGTCATAATCAAAAAGTTCATTTAACTTTACTAGAGCTCTAGGAAAAGTTGCAGCATTTTCAAAACGCAAAACAAAAAAAGATGCCATTTACATTTTTAGAAAACAAAAGATATCTATTATATACCATTTTACTTTACTTTTATTTTCTATGTATTTCAGACAAAATTAAAATTTTTCTGAAAATTACTGTTCTTGTACAAATTCCGTAATGTAAAATCTAATCTGGCTGTGAACTTAGGTAACATCAGCTATATACAAAATTGGACTTGTTTAGAACATCGGCTTTTAATTCCATAGCTTGTTGTTATATCTCAGTATAATTACTTTGTTATTGGAGTTTTCTGAATAAAATGCAAATGTTTTTGCATGGTTGAAATATATATAAATCATCCATTAAACATATAAGCCAAAAGCATTTTTCACAAGTTTCAAAGAAAGTCGAAATGTACAATTTCTCCAACTTGAATTCAACGAAATTTCTTCCTTTTGGCTAGCTTCATCAGGATTTTAAGATTTTAAATGATGTTTCTTCAAAAGATTTTTAAGAACCCTTGCTGTTTGTTCCATCCATATATTTTAGTAATTCTGTTGATCTGCGCACTGGATTAATTACTAAACAAACAGCAATAAACTTAGTCCACATTTAAAGTCCAGTCTCGATTTAAACAATTAAAAAGATTAAATTTAAGCTAAAACTGACATTTGATTATACAACAGCGCACTCTACAGTTTTGAAATAGCATAGGTCGACGCCAAGGCTTCAATAATTTCAACTCAGCATTAGTTATCTTTACCACTACTTCAATTTAAAAGTATCGGCGGTCTTGTGCTATCTAATCTGAGTTATTAAATATTATTTTTGTTTTATAATATATTAAAATTCATAACAAGGATACATTAGACATTATTATTACAAATTCTAAACATTCTAAATAATGTAATAGCGCCGCAGGCGAAAATTTTGGAATAAGTCATATTCTGGTTATAAGAGAATCGCAGGTTTTCAGAAAGTTTTAAAGAAGTTTGATAAAAGTTTTGAAAATTTTAATAAAATTTTGCTTTTAATAATAGGCTAAAATTGGTTCCGGTTCCGGTACGTTTTCAAAAACCGGAACCGGAACCGGAACCGGAACCAAAAAGTACCGGAACCGGAACCGGAACCGGAATTCCGGTCGATCCCTACCTGGACTCCTAAAATACTCCGGTCACCAAAAATATATAGTCAAGCGGGAAAAAAACCCACTTTTCAGATTTTTGGCCAGAACTTTTTAATGGTTTGACATATCGAAATGCTGATTATACAGGTAGCTAGGCCTAGTCGTAAGCTTTCTTATGAGCTATAGAACACCTCTGTAGGGTGTGCCGTTAGCGAGAAAAATTGTCCCAAACTGGCGGGAAAAAAACCCAATGCGGGAAAAAACCCATATGCGGGAAAAAAACCCACCCCAAAAAATTTTTGGCAAGCTGCCAGGAGCATT
Organism: Trissonchulus latispiculum; assembly: GCA_030248195.1. NCBI lineage: Eukaryota > Metazoa > Nematoda > Enoplea > Enoplida > Ironidae > Trissonchulus > Trissonchulus latispiculum. Next base: position 29,389 of record JASAND010003094.1, read on the forward strand.
TCTAACCATTCCAAATGAAAGAGCGGGTTGTTTTTAGTACAACTGCATCAAAATATATTAGTTTTTGTATTAAAATTGAGGTCATATGGTCATTTGAAAATGTTGTATCTTTAACACATAAACATAGGCAAATTTTGGAAATTTTTTAAAATTGTTTATTTTCGGCAGTTTAAGCATCCTATCGTGTAGAAAACGTGTTTTTCTTGTATTTAGAGCCAAACTAGGCCCATTTTAAGGCAAAAATAAGCATTTTTGGTCAAAATTGAAATTTTGGCTTGAAATGGCACCGTGTCCGATTTAGACCCCCTGGACCACCCATAACAGTACGAACCCCGGTAAAACCTATACCAATTTAATCTATAGGCTCTATTAAACAAATGTATGTATTGGTTTGACCTTTCCGGTCAATGGTTAGAAAAAAAATTTAATTTTGAAAAGTGGGTTTTTTTTCCCGCCGTGGGTTTTTTTTTCCCGCCAACTCCAGGTCACCCCCAGGTCGCACCGGAGGGGTCAGAGCAGTGTGACATATATCATCATGAAGCGCAACAGATGCCCTACAGGTACATATAATCCGCTTTGGTCTAAGTCTTTCCAGTAGTTCAGGGTGGCCCGGCAAAGTTTGCCAAATTTCGGCACTTGGTCGGACCAAAATTTCCAAAAATTTCAAAGTCCCAAAAAATTTGCAGGGAAGCAGTGGGAGCAACCATAATACACCCTCCAGGGTTATTTTGGATGCTCTTCAAGATAGGCTATTAAAATCCTAGATAGCTCATACCGGTAAGCCCACACTGGGAGTGGGTTTTTTTTCCCGCATTGGCGAGTGGGTTTTTTTCCCGCTTGACTATATACTGGAGTCTTAAAATATACCGAAACGCAAAAGTAGTGGTTTTCCCATAACTGATTGATACTGGTAATATCTAGTGGACTCGTAAAACATTCTGAACACGAAATGAAATATTTGGCCGTTCCAATGGTGCTTAGAGCAGACTAAATTCTACTTACCTACTTATGCAATCTGACAGCAAGAAATGCTGGATTCAATTAAGAATTTTTATTTCCAAAGTTGGCAATATTTCTAAAAATTTGTAAGGTGGTGGTTCCTTTTGGAGTCATCAACTTTCAACCATTATTACTCATTTATTACTTGGAGTTAAGAATTCATTTATATCAAAACATAGCTTAATATTTTTCTTTTAGGAGAACAATGAAACTAATTTTGGCTTTTGCAGAGTTTGAGACCGTTTGCGTTGCTTAACAAGTAATGCAATATTTGATTTCTGCAAAAATGACAGCTTTCGGAGGGCAAAATAGGAAGACTGTCTCTATCTCACGATAGCGCAAAGCGAGAACATCGCTTCAAAACGCAAAAATATAAAGCACAACGAGATCTCTCAAATGAATATAGCTGCAGTATATATAACTGTGCAACTGCTATCCAATTTCAAAAACTGGTAAAAACTGTCCTGAACGCAAATGTCAAATTTTTGAAGTGGAATTGTGCGGAGACTGTTAGAATGCTAAAGGAACTTGTTTTGAAAGTTCCATCAAGTTGTTTTATCTGAAATTGAGCCGCCTACCAATGACATATATGTACCAAAAAGGAATCACCACCTTAAGTTCTTAATATGCCCTAACACGCGTTTATTAGGTTACTAAATTTTCTAACAATTTAAAAGTAAGCTGCATTATGTTATGCTGAGAATAACATGAAGTCAGTTGTAAAGATGCAGGGTTTTTTTTCAAATTCGGACCTGTGCTTTTCAGTGTGTTTTTCTAAGAAAAAGTGTGTTTTTCTAAGAAAATGTGTGTTTTCTCCAAAAATTGATTTTTCGCGTTTTAAATGCGTTTACGACTATTTTTGCTACATATAGCCTATTCCTAGATGGTTTTTGTCGTTCTAGCGATAAAAGCCAATAGATACTGACGTGTATGGTCAATTTGAACGAAATGAGCGCAATATCATCGAAAGAAAACGAAGAAACGCGTATTTGCAATGGGGGGTCTGGGGGGCGGAGCCCCCCAGAAGCTGAAAATTTTTTAAAAATCGGTAAAAAACCACAATGGAAACAGTTGAACCTTTTGATTTTGTAAACCATATTTTCTTTTGAAACGGTGCTAGAGATTTAATGCAGCCTAAAGTAAATAATGTGGTAACTAATATAATAATAAGGACATATATACGTACATACATATACTATATACTTACTTATACATATACTAGAGGATTACAAAAGAAAAGGGACACAAGCACAAAGGTAGGACGCCAAAGCTTTGAAAAAATGAATGAAAAGACTAGTGCGCCGCATTCGCAAAATTTTCAGGAAACGGTCTTCCGTAGTTCAAAACTTTTAAAGAAATTAGTAAAATTTTGCTTCTGAATCTCAAAGTTTCGGTGTGTTTTTAAGTGTGTTTTTCTAAGAAAAAGTGTTTTTCTAAGAAAAAGTGTGCGAAAACACAGTAAAAACACAAAAAAAACCGTGGTAAAGATGTCTGCATTTACTGCAAGTGTTTAAATTATAATGCTGATACATAGTGTATGGCAAGGTAGATACACCAGTAACTGGAAGTATCGGCTTTGTTGCTACAAAAATTTGAATCGTTTTTGTTCAATCCTATTAAAATCGAAAGCCAGTGAATTTTAAACGGATCCTGTGTAGTTTTAACCAATTAAATTAAGGTTTTTGGTCGTCGACAGAAATTAAAGTTAGTTTTGCATAATTTGTGTGATACCTTAAGGTTTGGTTGGTTGATGTTCTGCTCTTAAAAAATTGGTGCAGACAAAACTAAAGAACTTCGACGGGTTGCTGACTGAAAGAGTAAAAGGAACAGAAATTGGAGCTACCGGTAAAAGAATGACTGTCTAAGTTTGCTTATATTGAAAAAAAAAAGAAGAAAAAAAAAGATATAAGAAAAGGAAAAAAAAAAAGAAAAAGTCTTCAAAAGTGGTCAAGTTTGGTATCAAATGAAAGCCCTTGGCGAGGCGATCAACTTTTGTCATTATGCAACCCACAAAAAGTGGCCCCACCGAGCTGTGGGTGGGCGCCCCACCCACAGTGGGTCCGGTGTGGGTCAAAAATGAAAGTCTTCAAAAGTGGTCAAGTTTGGTGTCAAATGAAAGCCCTTGGCGAGGCGATCAACTTTTGTCATTATGCTACCCACAAAAAGTGGCCCCATCGACCTGTGGGTGGGTGCCCCACCCACAGTGGGTCCGGTGTGGGTCAAAAATGAAAGTCTTCAAAAGTGGTCAAGCTTGGTATCAAATGAAATCCCTTGGCGAGGCGATCACCGTTGGGCCAGAAGCCATCCACAAAAGGTGGCCCCGCCGAGCTGGGGGGGGGTGCCCCGCCCACAGTGGGTCCGGTGTGGAGTCAAAAATGAAAGTCTTCAAAAGTGGTCAAGTTTGGTGTCAAATGAAAGCCCTTGGCGAGGCGATCAACTTTTGTCATTATGCCACCCACAAAAAGTGGCCCCATCGACCTGTGGGTGGGTGCCCCACCCACAGGGGGTCCGGTGTGGGTCAAAAATAAAGTCTTCAAAAGTGGTCAAGTTTGGTATCAAATGAAAGCCCTTGGCGAGGCGATCAACTTTTGTCATTATGCCACCCACAAGTGGCCCCACCGACCTGTGCGTGGGTGCCCCACCCACAGTGGGTCCGGTGTGGGTCAAAAATGAAAGTCTTCAAAAGTGGTCAAGTTTGGTGTCAAATGAAAGCCCTTTTCGAGGCGATCAACTTTTGTCATTATGCCACCCACAAAAAGTGGCCCCACCGACCTGTGGGTGGGTGACCCACCCACTGCGGGTCCGGTGTGGGTCAAAAATGAAAGTCTTCAAAAGTGGTCAAGTATGGTATCAAATGAAAGCCCTTGGCGAGGCGATCAACTTTTGTCATTATGCCACCCACAAAAAGTGGCCACACCGACCTGTGGGTGGGTGCCCCACCCACTGTGGGTCCGGTGTGGGTCAAAAATGAAAGTCTTCAAAACTGGTCAAGTATGGTATCAAATGAAAGCCCTTGGCGATGCGATCAACTTTAGTCATTAATGCCACCCACAAAAAGTGGCCCCACCGACCTGTGGGTGGGTGACCCACCCACTGTGGGTCCGGTGTGGGTCAAAAATGAAAGTCTTCAAAAGTGGTCAAGTTTGGTATCAAATGAAAGCCCTTGGCGAGGCGATCAACTTTTGTCATTATGCCACCCACAAAAAGTGGCCCCACCGACCCGTGGGTGGGGGCCCCACCCACAGTGGGTCCGGTGTGGGTCAAAAATGAAAGTCTTCAAAAGTGGTCAAGTTTGGTATCAAATAAAAGCCCTTGGCGAGGCGATCAACTTCTGTCATTATGCCACCCACAAAAAGTGGCCCCACCGACCTGTGGGTGGGTGCCCCCACCCACTGTGGGTCCGGTGTGGGTCAAAAATGAAAGTCTTCAAAAGTGGTCAAGTATGGTATCAAATGAAAGCCCTTGGCGAGGCGATCAACTTTTGTCATTATGCCACCCACAAAAAGTGGCCCCACCGACCTGTGGGTGGGTGACCCACCCACTGTGGGTCCGGTGTGGGTCAAAAATGAAAGTCTTCAAAAGTGGTCAAGTTTGGTATCAAATGAAAGCCCTTGGCGAGGCGATCAACTTTTGTCATTATGCCTCCCACAAAAAGTGGCCCCACCGACCTGTGGGTGGGTGCCCCACCCACTGTGGGTCCGGTGTGGGTCAAAATTAAAGTCTTCAAATGTGTCATGTTTGGTATCAAATGAAAGCCCATTTGCTCACATTTGACCTGCCTATTGCATTGTTCAAGCTCCTTATCTTCGTTAGCTCACTGCTGGAAAGGGAACCTTTAAAATGACAGAAGGACAAGTAATAAAAATGCTCCTCCGGAGCATGAAAAAGTAATATGGGTAGTGGTGAGGTTGTAAAATCAAGAGAGGACTAGTCTTGAAAATGCTTAATATGGGGCTAGGTTCAAAAAAAGAAGAGGACTAGGTTGTGGGCGAATTAATATGGGCACAGCTTCGCCGAGCAACCCATATTCGCGGGCTTTCACGCTTCGCCATGGCGATTGCCATATACAAAGCAATTAATGTCAGTCAATAATTACAATTCCAGCAGTTATATATACGTAAACTATATGGTATATAATTTGGTTGTGCTGGACTACGACAAGCAACGAGAAAAAAACCAAGGCTATGATTGTAACGCTAACGGTTGAATAGAAATAGAAGATCGTCGGAGAGTGTCCTGATCCTGAAGTTATTGTTGAAATATATACTTTTCTTATAAGTGGTTAAAACGCGCAGTAGATAAATATTAAGAGTTTATCGAAAGAAACGTTTGCTTCTGCTAAAACTCGTTTATCATAGTCGTATATTATTTACGTACCGTAACTAGATCAGAACACTGGTACGTATAAAAATATATAACTTTTTCAGTCCGCGAATATGGGTTGCTCGGCGAAGCTGTGCCCATATTAATTCGCCCACAGCCTAGTCCTCTTCTTTTTTTGAACCAAGCCCCATATTAAGCATTTTCAAGACTAGTCCTCTCTTGATTTTACAACCTCACCACTACCCATATTACTTTTTCATGCTCCGGAGGAGCATTTTTATTACTTGTATATATATATGTATATATATATATATATATATATATATATATATATATATATATATATATATATATATGTATATATATAATATATATATGCTCACGTTTGCCTCGGTACTGTGGACCCACCTCAGGGATTGCACCTGTTCGCTCCTGGTCCCTACTACTGTAACAGTGCAATTACCGTCAGTACGTACAGTGGCACTGTGTAGCGGTCTACGTACGTAGTATAAATGCAATGTTAGCAGTTTAACCGCTCTTCTACCTTGAGTCAGGTAGGGAGTTCCTCCTACTATGCGTAGGGTACGACAAATATATAAGTTAAGTTCTTCCTACTGTGCGTAGGGTAAGGCAACTTCTTCCTACTCTATGTATGGCAATAAAGTCTTCCTACTGTGTGTAGGGCTGGTTCTTCCTACTATTATACGTAGGGCAAATAATGTAATTCCTCCGAACGTGTGTTCGGGCATCCACGAATATAGTTCGTGGGAATATCCTCGTCTGTTCTAGACGGCAATCAAATTCGTCCTACTATACGTAGGGAAATAATATATTTTCTTCTGAACGTATATGTTCAGGCATCCACGAGTTTATCGTGGGAATTCCTCGTCTAAGGTTAGACGGAACCTAAAGCTAAAGAGCTAGAGGGAGTCAAGTCTACAACTGCACTTTATTAAGCACAAGACAAGACTGACTAACAAGACAGAAGAAACGGCTTATATACGTAGTGCCTTAAACCCCGCCTACGTACAACCCCCGCCTACTACAGTACCCCAGCTAATAACTAAGGTTTGACATGACTAACACCACAGACATCCAATAATTATAAATTAACATGCACATAGACAGAACAGATGGGGTGCGTGAGAAATAGAACAGAAGGGGATTGGGGGTTTTGGAAGATTTAGAGAAATGAAAATGTGTTTTGAAAATAAAATTTATGATTTAAGTTAAAGGATTTGGAAATTATATGTATATACATACTTAATTATACTTACGTATATAAACTATGTACTAAATACAGAACAGTTTAACTATAATACATGTCCATTGTTGTGTATGGGTATGACACTACTCACAAAAGCGAGACTACACAGGCTACTTCAGTAATTCATATAAATTAAAGCTTTCACATCTTTACGTATATACGTACGTACGTACAAGCATGAAAAGTACGTAATTGCTGCTCAGTTGCCCCTCAAACAAGTGCAATCCCCAGCTTTTGGTCGAAACCTACGCGAAATAGAAACGACTATATATATGGCATTCTTTGAACTTAGAATATTTTAGAATGTATATGTACACATAATGTACGCATCATTGCTGCTGATACAAAATATATGCCCAATCTTTAATATTGGCTTAAGAAAAAAATTTTTTTGACGATAAATTTATATACGTACAATATGTGCGTACATATGTACAGAATTTCAAACTGTTTTACCAAAAAAGTATCGGATATATCTTTTCACTGAAGTCAAATCCAATTTAAGCTAAACTTTATGAAAAATTGTAATATATACAATTTTTCAATAGCAAAAGCTGTTCCCCTAGCGTACAGGTATGCTACATCTCGCCTACTTACCCAGAACTAACTTGGTGTGATCTAGACCGCACAAGCTTCGAATATCTGCATCCAGGCTTTTCGAATCATTTTTACCAATCCATGTTCATATGCAAGATACTCGTGGGACCCAGACTGCGCGGGGAGGCTGTAGCATACCAATTCATTTCATTCACCCTCCCAGGGAGTTATATTAACTTTCAAATCGCATACAGTTACGCTAAAATGGGGCACAGTGTTACAATTCCACTGGTGGGTCCCTACACACAATAATTACATACGTATATATATACATGCATAAACAAAGTTTCACCAATAATTACTTATTAAATGGGTTGGTTGGGGTGTGCATCAGTTTAAGAAAACTGTCTTGGCACACCAGTGGCGCACATAGGAACTTTTTTCAGGGTGGGCGGACCTCAGAAAAATTGGGGGGGGTCTGGGGGCATCGCCCCCCAGAGTGGAAAAATTTTGGACAACAACGTTTAAAAAATGCAAAAATAAGCGTAAATTCAACAAAAATAGAAAAAATTTCGCGCCGACGGCGCGAAAATTTTTGCAAAAGTTTAAAAAGTTGCTATTGAAAGGTTTAAAACGCTGAAATAAGGGTAAATTAAGCAAAAGTGAGGTAAATTTCGCGCCGACGGCGCGAAAATTTTTGAAATTTTACGTCCGCGCTACGCGCGGACAATAAAAATTTTCCTTTTCATCTGGTTTCGGGGGGGGCCGCCCCCCCGCCCCCCCCCCCTTATGTGCGCCCCTGTGGCACACCCTACTTTCAAAATCAGTAAAATATTAGTTTTAACCCCTAAAACCGCTTAAATCACCCCCGAAGAAATGGTATTAACAGTTGTTTATTTTCGATTATCTTGCTTTTAAATGAGTCAACTGCTGAAATACTGACAATTTCTTAGAAGCTTTAGACCGAATTTTCGCAACATGTAAAGCAAAATCTAAACGTTCATCCATAACTACCCCCAAATCAGTAGCACTATTTACAACAGTCAGTTCAGTTCCATCTAACACATATTTATGTGGTAACAAAAAATTACTTGCGTTGCCCCCAAAAGGATAAATGCGCAATTTGGCAATATCTAGGCACCTTAGGCTACGGTGAGTGAGCAGGAAGCCTAGAAAGTGAGGAGGGAAACGAGGGAGGGGGCAAACAGTGGGGGCGTTCCTACCCCACCCCACCCCCTACTAAAAAACCCCAGTTTGCAAATTTACCAACATTCCCATCTCCCAGTTGACTTAAAACGCGACACCTCTATATTTTAAAAGTGAACCAACTTGTTTATATACGTATGTGTCTGTTTACGACATTAGTCGATAATACAATATCAGTGCGTGTATGTGCATAATTTATTTGCTTTTTAGCGAAACAAGATTAACGGAGGTCCTGGAATCAGTCTGCCGTAATGGTTTAGACGGCAAATCTCTTGATCGACTTGAAGAAAGTAAGGTGTGTATTACGTACATACGAACGTTCCGGATTTTCTTGAGTTGGAGGGAGTGACGGACGACTAAGGAGATTTAGACTCTCCCCTTCTGGGTAAATTGATGCAGTAATATAGAATAATTCACCCCAAATGTCGCACTTTTGGTAATGATTAATTCACTTTAGTAATTTCTTTTGGTAATGCTCATTCTTAAACCTTTACAATGCTGAACCCTGAACTTTGACTTTCCCTTAATAATTTAGATCTTTTGCGCCCTCTCCTCGCTTTCAGGTCTTTGCCACTCAACAAGTGCCTAATTTTAAGTATTTCTGGAGGAGAAGTGATGACTTTGCGGATCATAGGAAGGGACCACAGGAGAGAGCCAGCCTAACACCCCTAATAAAAATGCTAAAAGTTGAAAGAAAGTTTGGGTCGAACTTAGTAGGTTTAGATGGTCTGTTTGCCTGCCGCATTAACTACAAACTACAGATGACTCAATAACGTAAAAACTAGTGACGGGCACTGGATATCCGGATAAGTTTTATATCCGGATAATATCCGATTTGAGAAAAATATCCGGATATCCGTTTACATTTCAGTCAAAACAACGAAAAATTAGCAAATTTTTGACAAAAATTTCAAATAAATATTTTAAAATATTTTTCAAAAATTATATACTCTGAAAATATTTTTGAAACGAAGGTTGAGGCTTGGTTGCATGATGAACATTCACAGCCTGCCGAAAAATTGACAGAAAAATTGAAAACTTAACTGCAAAATCAAAAACTTTTCTTGAAGTTACGTTTGAAATAGGCGGATAACCGGACATGAAAAAATATCCGGTGCCGATCACTAGTAAAAACCAACGTTGTTTCCAAATTAACTAACAGGGGGTGTTTACAGGTAGTCTAAGACTTGCTTGTGATAGTTTACGAAAATTCTCTTAAAATCTGGATATGTATGAATGTATACGTATATAAAATGCGTCTTAACGTGGTCTAGATTAAATCCTGGCAGAGGTATTATTTGAATACATTTTTGTGATGGTGTTTGGTGTTCAGTGAGGAATATCCTGTTTAGATTGTAGAAATGGCAAATTTTCTGCGGTTTTTGACACCACTTTAGGGATTTCTGTTTTCTTCCTGGAAAATCCCATTCAAAGGGATATGAGGGTTTTGTTATCTTCGCTTTCGTTATCTGACCCCTAAGTGTAAGTTGTTCTTTCTTTCTGCTATTTAGTGCCATTCATTAGCTGAAGATGCCGAAAACAACCTTGAAAACTGGTTTTTTCATAAACAGAGTTCGCAGAAAGATCTCACGACATGGTTGTGTATTGATACATTATTGCTGTGCTGTCCTGAAAATCACTGGGGCCCAGATTGCCAAGCATGCCCTGGAGATGTTAAAAAGCCTTGCTTTGGGAACGGTCATTGTGATGTACGTACGTAAAGGAATAAGCTTCAAACTGTTAGTGCTGTTTTGAGTGGGCATCGAAGGAGTATGTGTGTCGTTGTTGCTGTTATCGCAGAAATCTCCAGCTTTGCTTACAATTATTACGAAGTTTCTTTATGGCATTTGCTATATTTATTATTGTGAACTTTACTCGTAAAATAAAGGTGAAGTGCTTGGAGTGAGCTCTAACATACAGAACTTAAGGGGGGGGGGTCCACTTTTGGGACATTTTTTCTACTTTCTCCGATCTCGCTGATTTTCAGATATTTATTGCCCAAACAATATATTTTAGCGAGTTTTTAAAATTAAGGTCGTAACTCTTACCGTTGTCGAGTAATTTGTCCTCAAATTTGAGATATATATCATGTGTTAAACATAGGAAATTTAAAAAGTTGTCATTTTCAAACAAATCTCCCTACTAACATTGATGAAACTGGACAAATTATACACTAAAATAACGCTAAAATGTTAAACTGCGGTACGCTGGAATTAGAATTTTAATTAGGCCTTCAAGATTTTTAATTAATTTTCGAAGGATTAAAATTTAACACGAATTGAGCATCAAGTCAAATTTTAGTCATTAAAAATTAATTAAAAAACTTTAAAGGCCTAAATTAAAATTCTAATTCCAAGGTACCGCAGTTTAACATTTTAGCGTTATTTTAATGTATAATTCTCCCAGATTCGTCAATGTTTGTTGGGAGATTTTTTGGCGCACGCGAAAAAATGGCTTTTTAAATTACCTGTGTTTAACACATGAAATCTCAACTTTGAGGTGAAGTTACTCGACAACCGTAAGAGCAAAGACTTTAATTTTAAAAACTCGTTAATATATATATATACCATTTGGACAATGAAATACATAAAAATCAGCGAGATCGGAGAAAGTCGATAAAATGACCCCAAAAGTGGACCCCCCCCCTTATGAACGGTCACGGTTCTCCTTTCTTGATTTTTATTTACGTTTAATTTTTTGTTGTCTACACCTCTGCTTGGAGAAAGCATCAGTCCTTACACTTGATCTTGAAACGTTGTTATTTCTGGATGGGGTGTGGCTGCTTGCTGGCTGATGTAAGAAAGTTAGAAAACAAGATTGACTCTCACTCATCATTGAAAAGCCCCCTTGATAAAACACGTCTCTTTGGATTTTAAGAAGTATATATTTCTAAACTATTTAGAAATTGTTTTCCTTTTCAAAATTCATTTAGAAAATGCCTTCACCAGTAAAATATGCTTCCGTATTTTAGGGCGCTGGTACAAGAGAAGGTAGTGGTAAATGCAAGTGCAATAAAGGTTATCAGGGAAACTTGTGCCGAAAATGTGCCTCAACACATTATCCCGCTAAACAAAATGACACTTTCATTTTGTGCCAAAGTAAGTATGTAGTTTAATTAAAATTGTTTGTATATTTGAATTATATCAACGACATGTTTTATTTCGTTCCTTTTACCGTTTGTTCATTTTCGTTCCTGATTTAAGGAAATCTTGATTTATTGGTACATTTGTAACCGGTAACTGTAAGTAAACTTTGTGTATGGTTAACTGCTGTGCTACTTTTTTAGGCTGTCACAGTGCTTGCAAGGGTGGCTGCAGTGGTCCTGGACCAGAAAAGTGTGTTAGTTGCAAAAAGGGGTGGATCCTGTTAGAAGGTGGAGGTTGTGAAGGTATAATAATCTTAAATGGTTAAAATGGTTGTTTACATAAAATATTGTGCACTCTTAAAAACAGTTCTTCAAAAATTTTATACAACTTTTTTGCAGTTTTCCGCAAAAGTGATCCTGTGCGGTCAGTCACTAATGGAGCTGCCTGTATTTTCCACAAAAGTGACTTGTATTTCCCACTGGTGTCTCGATTAGTAAATGTTAGAAGATTATCTGTACTTTAAGCCCAGTTCACGATGGTGGGCTGTGTGCTTGTGTGCCTTCTCGGTTCATGATGGTTTTTTAAGCGCAATGCTTTGTGATTTCCTGGTTCATGATGGTTTTCTGTTCTTTGTGCTTTTGGTGTGCTTTGGGAGTGTTTGACAGTGTCAAACATTTTGAGTTGTGCTTTCAGTACTTTCCAATCAAAATAGGCCTTGTTCTATGCTAATTGGTTGAAAACTGAAACTGGACGTCACATGAGCACTACAGTATTCCCAATGATGAATTTAAAAACTTATTTGGACGAAACAGGACAAAAATTTAAAATTTAATTTTTGAGAGCAGAAGTATTTAATAAATATTATGAGTTAGCTATCGTAAAGATTTCAAACAAAAATTTGAAAGCGACAATTTGACAGCGACAAATTTGAAAAATTTGAAACGTGACAAGCGTCAAGCTCTTAGTTATTAGGCTTGCGACATCATCTGCACAATAACGGCTGACCCCCCCACATACACATTAGACCCATCACTTCAAAAACTTTGCACTTTATGTTTGTGTTCTAAAGCTCAAAAACAACTAGTAACTTGGTTCAATGTGCGTCTGTTGCGTTGCGAGCTTCAAAACACAAATATAACGTGCAAATAACTTTGAAGTGATGGGTCTAAATTGTCTGATTTGGGGGGGGGGTTAGCCGTTATCGTGCAGATGATGTCGCAAGCCTAATAACTATTAAGAGCTTGACGCTTGTCACACTCTTAGTTATTATGTATTCTTGTTATTGTCATTAATGATCGTTATTATTATTAAATTATATTGTATTATTATTATTATAGGGGAGCGCGAGAGCGCTCCCCTATAATATGGGTGTAAAAGGCGCTGCGCGGCCCTTTAAGACTCGTTCGAGCACCGTGCCAGCTAAATACTCAACGAAACTAGACAAATTTGGTATCGTTGGAATCAGCACGACGAGTACTACAAGTCGCAAAAAAGTTTTGGTCAAAATTTCCAACTTTGAAAATTTTCGATTTTGGACAAGTTAGTTACGTTTGTTTTTTTATTTTTTCCGTGTAAGTCACGCTCGGAAAAGGATAACGCTTCTGATAGAACGATCTGGGCATTTTCAGCCGGTGAAGTTTGGTTTTTCTGTAAGGCATGGACGTGTTAATGTACCTTTTTGATAGTTTTTGGCCTGCCGACCCGGCATGCCACCTGGCCGGCCGGCCAAAGGTGGCCTCACGGCTATTTTGGCCAAAAAGGCCTAATTTGTGTCAGAGTTGCAGGGCTCAGGGAACAAGCTAGAGACAAGCGGATTGTTGCATAAGAATCTATGGGCTGGGTACCATGGAATAGCGAGGGCGATTTTCGATATCTGGCCAGGATCGTTCAGGCGGTCGGCCCAAAGTTGGTCCGGCCAAATAGCCATTTTCGGAAAATTTCTAAGTCCCAACTCTACAGGAAATAGTCAAAAATAGGACTAAATATGCTGTTTTGGGCCATAAAGTGGGACGCATATAAGGGTTATCGGGGTCGCTGAACACGATGAGCATAGTCGCAGCGCGGTGCGGTGCTGCTATCGTGCTGCACTGTTATGCAGCAACCACATAGCGCTGGCTGTAGGCTTACTGTAAACGGTAAAACGTATTAAATTGGTTGTGTAGATAGCTCAGGACATGGCAAATTAACCTAACTACATTAACACTTAAGTGTGCAACTGGTTGCGCGCAGTAGAGTGCTGCTGAATTACATACAGCACGGCCTATAACTAACTATAGATAAGATACAATTGTCTGAAATTTTGCATATGACTACAGAAGAGCATTGCAAATCGTGCCGTATAAGTTTGCTTCATTGGCAGTATAGTTTGCATCTGGTTGCGCTGCAGTAGAGTGCTGCTGAAGTACAGCACGGCCTATAACTAGCTACAGATAAGTTGCAATCGTCGGAAGTTTTGCATACAAGTCCTATAATATGGGTGTAAAAGGCGCTGCGCGGCCCTTAGAGACCTGTTAGAGCACCGTGCCAGCTAAATACTCAACGAAACTAGACAAATTTGGTATCGTTTGAGTCAGCACGACGAGTACTACAAATCGCCAAAAAGTTTTGGTCAAAATTTCCAACTTTGAAAATTTTCGATTTTGGACAAGTTAGTTGCGTTTGTTTTTTTATTTAATGTAAGTCACGCTGACAAACTATTATAGATACGTTTCGTATACTTACTACGATGTTACTATATGGTTGCGCTGCAGTAGAGTGCTGCAGAAGTACAGCACGGCCTGTAACTAACTACCGATAACTTGCAATCGTCTGAAATTCTGCAGATACGTGCAGAATAGCATTGGAAATCATGCCGTATAAGCCTCCTTTTCTGGCTGTGACGTGTGCTTCTAGTTGCGCTGCAGTAGAGTGCTGCTGAAGTACAGCATGGCTTATAACAAACTACAGATAACTTTCTCCAACTTTCTAAGATATTCTTATTTGTAGTGTTTTTTCTGCCAAAATCAAGAAAAATTGAGAAATTCTTACTTTTCAAGCTTCTTTGTTCTATGGTTTGATTGACTATTACGCAATTATTGGGGGAATTTTTAAAGTTTCTTTCATAAAGCTTTAGCAGTTTTGCTTAAGTTTTACTGAGAACCTTAAAAATGAAATAGGACAAGAATAAAAATGCTCCGATGGAGCATGAAAAATGCAATATGGGTGACTCTGGGTTTTAAGCGGACAGAGGACTAGGTTTTAAAACGTTAATATGGGAGGGGAAGGTTGTAAATGCCAGGAGGACTAGTTTAATAGCGCACTAATATGGACCAGCTTCGCTGGGCAACCCATATTCGCGGGTACGCATGCTCCACTCCGTATTTGACCTTTATTGTCATAAGTTCTAAATTCATCAGCTTTCCACGCGAGCTTGCTGATTTTGAAATATTAGGCTTTATATACTTCAAGTGTTTTATAGTGAGCTCCAGAGCAGAATTTGTGACACCAATTTTTACTGTATGTTGTATGAAGTGTTGCATTATATGCATTAATTAAATTAAATTAAGTTGTATAAATAAGTTGTAAGTTGTATTATGTACTTATTAAGTATTACGAACACAACTGTAGTTGCAATAAATTGCTATAAAATGCAGAGCTATGCTCACAAATTGGTAAACTGTTCCTGAAGAACTGCCGCCAGCATCAGTCCGGGCAGTTTCCGCGAATATGGGTTGTTCAGCGAAGCTGGTCCATATTAGTGCGCTATTAAACTAGTCCTCCTGGCATTTACAACCTGCCCCCCCCATATTAACTTTTTAAAACCTAGTCCTCTGTCCGCTTAAAACCCAGAGTCACCCATATTGCATTTTTTCATGCTCCATCGGAGCATTTTTAGTCTTGTATTATTATGTAGGGGCGCGATAGCGCCCCTACATAATATGGGTGTAAAGGCGTCTGCGCGGCCTCTGGAGACCGTGTGGGCCTGGTGCCAGCTAATTAGAGGTCCGGGAGGGGTAAAAAGGTTACCATCGTAAAGTACTCGAGTAGTACTACAAGTATCACCATACTTTTGGTTAAAATTCGGAACTTCGAAATTTTGCACTAGGCGATAGTTACCGTGCGGTTGTTTTTTTCTCGGTTAATAACGCTTATTGGGAGTGCATTTTCTAGCGAAGTGTTGGAACGATGTGGGCATTTTGGTCCAATGCTACTATGATATGTTGGTAGACAGTATCCCCCCATGCTACCAAACGAAGGTCATTTTGGCACTCGGCCAATTTTGGCTCTGTGCCAAGGCCCCAAAGTCGGACTTTCGCTATTTTGGCACTTCGGTTGAAATCAACTTTTTTTCACAGGCTAGCAGCTAGATCGGTTTGGTTTATTTTATTTGAATATTTGGGACTATGCGCTCAAAGTAACGAGGGGGATTTTTTAATTTCGCTCTGTAGCTTTCAGGAGATGGGCCCAAACTTTGCATTTTTTGGCCTGTTTGGGCGAAAAGTTTCTAAGTCCCACTTTTACTAGAAATGGCCTAAAAGTCACTAAAAATGGCGTTTTTCGGCCGTTTGGTGGTACCCATATATAGTAAATCGGGGTCGCGGAAAACGATGAGCATACTGCCGAGGTCGGTGGATGTGGCCCCTGACCCACAGCGCCCACCCACAGTGGGTCCGGTGTGGGTAAAAAATGAAAGTCTTCAAAAGTGGTCAAGTTTGATGTCAAATGAAAGCCCTTGGCGAGGCGATCAACTTTTGTCCTTATGCCACCCACGAAAAGTGGCCCCACCGACTTGTGGGTGGGTGCCCCACCCACAGTGGGTCCGGTGTGTGTCAAAAATGAAAGTCTTCAAAAGTGGTCAAGTTGGGTATCAAATGAAAGCCCTTGGCGAGGCGATCAACTTTTGTCATTATGCCACCGTTAAAAAGTGGACCCACCGACCTGTGGGTTGGTGCCCCACCCACAGTGGGTCCGGTGTGGGTCAAAACTGAAAGTCTTCAAAAGTGATCATGTTTGGTATCAAATGAAAGCCCTTGGCGAGGCGACTTTTGAGCTTTTGAGGACTTTTGAGGCGACCCACGGCTGACCAGATCTAGTTCAACTGGTTCAAAGTTGAAGCTGTTCCCGGTTCAAGCTGCTGGAGATAGCTGGAAGGCTAAAATTTTGCATACAAATTGCCTACGGCATTTTTCAAGCTCCTTATATAAGTAAGCACACAACTGGAAAGGGAACCTTTAAAACGACAGAAGGACAAGTAATTAAAATGCTCCTCCGGAGCATGAAAAAGTAATATGGGTGGTGGTGAGGTTGTAAAATCAAGAGAGGACTAGTCTTAAAAATGCTTAATATGGGGCTAGGTTCAAAAAAAGAAGAGGACTAGGTTGTGGGCGAATTAATATGGGCACAGCTTCGCCGAGCAACCCATATTCGCGGGCTTTCACGCTTCGCCATGGCGATTGTCATATACAAAGCGATTAATGTCGGCAATAAACAACAATTCCAGCAGTTCAACAATCGCTGCAAGTTGCTTGATAAAAAGTTAGATTAGCTAGGTATATATACGTCAACTATATAGTAATTTGGTTGTGCTGGACTACGGCAAGCAACGAGAAAAAAACCAAGGCTATGATTGTAAAGCTAGCGGTTCAATGGAAATAGAAGATCGTCGGAGAGTCCTGAAATTATTGTTGAAATATAGTCTTTTCTTATAAATGGTTAAAATGCACACTAATATTAAGAGTTTGTTGAAAGAAATGTTTGCTTCCATTAAAACTCGTTAATCAAGTTGTATATATTATTTACGCACCGTAACTAAATCTAAACACTGGTATACGTTTGTGTATGTGTATAACTTCTTCAGTCCGCG
>JASAND010003096.1:0-13445 GCA_030248195.1 Trissonchulus latispiculum
GGAAGGGGGTCCGCTGATGTAGGTCTGTGTTTGTGTGGGCGGGGCCCACGGAAACAGGTCTCCGTTTGAAGAAGGCGGTTGCTACAAAAATGGTCGGATTCTGTAGCTGGTTCCCAATATACAATCAGAATTAAATGCACAATCTGACTTAATCACAGTTAAACTGTTTCAGCTTTCTCCTCCTGCGGAAAGGGGGAGAAATCCGCAGTCTACGCCGGAATCTCTTTCACGAACTCTCCTCCCAAACAGATATAGTCAAGTGCCCTAATAAGGCGAACGGTGTGCTAATAAGAACAGTAGCTGTTCTTATTAGATCGAATGCTTAATCATTTATGAAAACGCAGACAAAGAGCAAGTAAAAGTTCTGCTGGCAATGTTGGTCCCAGAACCATTGGCGAATCCTTGTTTATTCCCGTGGATAAATATTTTTGAAAACCACTTCATTTAGGACGACGTACGCCGACTGGGTGTCCTAATAAGAATACCGTTATGTCACAGTGTTTATTGAAATTTTCCTTCAGAAAATTGCTCCGGCTAGACTTTTAGAAAAGTTTTATGCTCCTTTGGATTTCCTGTTCGGTTAGTGGTAGGGCGGGGTCCTCCGCGGAGGAACCCATTTAGTTTCTTTTCTTTTATTTGTGTGTGCACACTTGTAAAATTTTCTTAGTCTATTGTGTATTCACTATGTGTTTTTATTTTAGAGCTGCTTTCTGAAATCCCGGTACAGGTATATTCCAGTCCTGCTCAGTGTTCCTTTGTAGTGGTGGGTTGTAACTTTATTTGTTATTTTATTGATTTAGTATTATGTCTGATCAGCCAACCTATCCTAGTCGGAGTTCGGCCAGACAGGGAAACCCGTGGGGGGCTTTTTCTCCACGTTTTGTACCGCCTTCTGTGGCGGGACTGCCACCAAATTTTAATTCTAGCCCAGAGTTGCGTCCACACTCGTCTTTAAATGCTACGTCTCCCCCTCGGCCCTTTTCTTTGGCTTCAAATCCCTTTTTTCGTGATCCCCCTCCTTATTCGGCTTCCTCGAACTATGGTTCATCCTCCTCCGTGACGGGGTCTTCAGTGCCACCGTCGTCTGGCCGGGCTCCTTTTCTGGGGGGGGGGGCGGGGGTGGGGGGGGGGTGGGGGAATTGTTACGGGATGTTCGGTCCCCGTTTTCTTCTGTGTCAGGGAGGACCTCCCCTACGTTGTCTGTGGCTTCGGATTTTCAACCATTTTTGTCGGCCCGCGAAGCCCAGGTACCCCCATCGGGTATTTCTATTTCTGTGTTTCCGGCAGGACAGCCGAGCCCGCCGGAGCCTCGAGCTCCGGTACCTCCGGGGGCTCACTCGGTGGCTCCGACGGTGCCCGGGGTGTCCCAAAATTCGTGTTTGCTCACGCTATTTCAACTGCCACCGGGGTATATGTTAGTTCCAGCAGCTCCACGCTTTGCTCGTTCGGGAGTTTGTGCGCACTGTGGGCAGCCTGCGGCACGTACGTATCATCGGGGGGATATTTTCATGTCTGCGCCGGCGGGGTTTCTGGATGAAACTTTTTCGGGGTTAAGTGTGTCAAGTCAATCATCAAATTCGCGATTGTGGGTTGAAACTGTTGTATCGGATATTTCGTATTGGAATTGGGATCCGGTCGACCGGTGTTTGCGTCCGCAGGAACCCCTGTTTTAGGCATGTAATGGGGATTCTTGTGGTAGATGCTTTGTACGTACGTATTTTACTAATATCTTTTCTTCTTGTATTCACTTTTCTCTTTTGCTAATCCTGTTCTTTTTGTTTAGGTTCTTCGTTGGTTGCTGATACGGGCCCATCTGTCCCTCCCTGGTCCTTTCTTTGTGGTATATGTTTACTGTGTAATGTAATATTGTGGTTGGGAGGAGTGTCTTATATGTTCGCTTTTTGAATTAAAAAGTTGAGATTATTTCCTCGATTGAAATTGTGAATTGGTTTGATCATGGAGGGTGAAAAAGAGCAGAACGTCGAGTCGTCGCCTCCCATGGAAGAGGCGCAGTCAGAATCGTCTGCGGAGGAGCCGCAGCCTGGAACTTCCCAACAGGCGGACCAGCCTGAAAGTTCAGTCTGGGGTGACCCCGGAGTAAAACTTGTGATCAAATTGCCACGAACGGCTCAGTCCAGCCTGTCGAGGTCTCTGCGGTCGCGCTCTAGCGAGGCCAAGGACTCCTCGACTGGCTCGGACGGAGATCCCGTTTTGCGGAATGCAGCGGCAGCGGCACAGCGCTCCTCAGGAGAAAATCGG
This sequence comes from Trissonchulus latispiculum, assembly GCA_030248195.1. NCBI lineage: Eukaryota > Metazoa > Nematoda > Enoplea > Enoplida > Ironidae > Trissonchulus > Trissonchulus latispiculum. The sequence goes on from JASAND010003096.1 coordinate 2,260, forward strand.
ACAAATGCCTGTACTCCGTTGTCCAATTCTGCACTGGAACAAAAGCTCCACCAGGACGCACCTCCCCGGCTGCACATCCCGGCGGCCATCGAGTTCCAGGAAATCCTCAACTGGGAGGATATGCTCAAAAGGTGGGTACGGGCTCCTGCGGCCCTAGGTTCCACGATTCCAGCTGGGACGGTTAACATCATTTCGTCCATGATCCTTTTGTTTCGGGAGGCCCCAGTTATTTTCGATAGGGCTATGGATGCGGGGTTCATGACCCTTTCTTATGTCAAGTATCAGGGGTCTTTCCCTGATTCTGACTCCACGCAGACCCTGTCGGTCCTTCAGTTGGCGGTCCCCATCGATGCGCATAAGTTTTCGTCAGAGATGGATCAGCTATGTCATCATGCGCCGCACCATTCCAAGAATAGTGTCAACATGGCTGTGTATATGATTTTAATCCCTCGTCTGTATCTGGATGTCCCCTCGTGGACCATGATCCGGTATGCACTACAGCCATTGCTGTACAATACGCCGTTCCCAATTTTTGCAGTAGGGGCTTTAGATACGGTGCGGACGCTGATGACTACGCTGAACATCGACACGCGCAATTCTATTGTTGATTTGTCTCAGGTGGTCACCTACGTGGCCGAGCGCCCGGTTTCTTCTCAGTTGAAGCAGCGGTCGTCCAGTCATGCGAAGGGGCCGTTCCTCTGGCTCGCCCGGGGCGACCGGAGGAAGGGTGAGGCGGATCGTCCGGTCCCCCCTCCGACGCCGGGCCGCATGGATAAGCCATTTCGGTGGTATCAGGAGCACATCCTGCGCTATCCTGACGAGAAGATTCGGCTGACACCTCACAAGGCGAATGCGGTGACACCGCTGCAGGAGGAGTCTGTGCTGGAATGGGCTCTTGTGCGCATACGGGATACTTACATGACGGTTCACGTTTTGTCCTTATTTCAGAAATTGACGAAACAAGATTATTTGGAAATTCGCCTTAAGTGTGCCTATGCGCAGAAGGGTTCTCCGGCGGCTCTTTCAGACCTTACTCCTGTGCCGGGAGCACCAAATTCGGTCATCTCAGATCCGCCAATCACCACTACGCGTCAGATTTTTCTGAAGTACGAGGGTCAGAAGGGCAAAAGTCGGACTAAGCAGGTGTTCGCCTTCATCCGGCCTGAGTCGGATGTAGAGAGTCCGTGTCTGCCTCCTCTGGAGCACCGGGCGATTGACTTTTTCTCGTCGGTAGCGTCGCGCAGGAATCCGCCAGATTATTCAGTGAAACCGGAAAAGGTGCCTGGCGCAGCAAAGCGTGCGGCTGAGGCTTTGGAGCTCCGGCAGGATGAGCAGGCGATGGAACTGCAGGAGCAGGATGATCTGCTTCCGCTGGACCATGCTCCGGATCAGCGCAATTTAGTGGGCGGGCCTGCTACTCCGACACCTTCGGAAGCAGGGTCCCAGTCGCCCGGGGATTTTTCCCCTTCAAATCGGTTAATTATTCATGAGGACCGGGATTCGGCAGGTGAGCAGCCAGTGTCTGGTGCCGCGTCGGTGGGTTCTGGGCGGCTTTCTCGTCAGAGAAACCGCTCCGTTCCCCCGCGCCCGGGTATCACCGTTCACATGGACGACCTGCCGGGTTCTTCTGCGGATATCCCGCAACCGCACGGTCCTCCGGAGCGTTGTCAGGCGGAACAGCATTCTCAGCTCTTGCAGTATGTCCAGGCGAAAGTGGCTAGGTCGGCTAGTGCGGCCGCGGATGTACCGTATCCAGCAGGGTGGCGTACGGATTCTCCCGGGGTTTCTGAGCCGCCGGCGGCATCTTCCGAGCCACCTGTTGTCCCATCGGTAGGGGAGTCTACTAAGTCTCCCTATAAGCTTCGCAAAACGGTGGTCCCTACGCCTGAAGGCGAGGTCTCGGTGGCACAGCCAGTGCCTCCGCCGGCGGGCGTCAGTCCTTCTAGTTCGCAGGAATCCTTGCGCCACCGTTCCAAAAGCGTGCCGCCTCCGGTCGTCGGTACATCATTTCCAGAAGGGGGCTCTCCGATGGATCAGGGCGCATCACAACCGGCGGTCGTCTTTCAGAATCTGGATTTGGCCACTTTGGCCTCCCATCCAGCTGTGCCTTTCACACCGACAGCGGTCCAGGCTCATCAGGCCGCTGTTAGGGCCAAACTTCCACCATATTACCAGCAGATTTATGCTGATATGACGGCTGTTTTGAATTCACCTTCGTCGTCGACGGCAGTCATGTCTCCGGCCGTGCAGCCACCGCGGATGCAGTTTCCGCCGCCTCAGCAGGCGCGGTCACCAATGCTGGGGGCTTCCTCTGTCCCTGGGGGAGGGGTTCCGGGGCAGGCAACACCTGCTCCAGCCTTCCCGTTGGGGGCTTCTCGTGCTTTTGTTACTACCTCCGACGTTTACGGATTGGAGTATACTTGTCGTCGGTTGACGGCTGATGCTTTCTTTACTAGCCTCCCGGAAATTGGGACACCGGCGCAGCTGGCTGTTTTGTCCGGTTTGGGAATTTCGCAACAGGTCATCACGGAAATTTTGGGCATTCCCCCTCCGTGGAAGCCCCTGGCATTCGTGTACGCCCTGCTGGAGCGTGGGCCGTTTGATTTTGCCAACTTTTTCTATATTCTATATCCAGAACGTTTGGGCGCTGCGGCTGCTCCGCTGCCACGGCCGGAGACACCTAGTAGGGGCGTTTGTGCTATGCCGGAGTTGGATTTAGGCCGCCTGTCAGATATCTCGGGCCTGTCGGATCTGCTTGTTCCGGGTTCGGCCTTGTCAGGCAGCACGCCGGCGTCATTGAAGCATACGGTTCCTTCAATCCCGGTCATGGGGGTCCAGGATCAACCTGGTCCGTCGCATCTTCCGACGGGAGCTTCTGCCGGAGTTTCGTCTTCTGAACAGTCCGGGGCGGACCCGGTTCCACAGGCTTCACCGTTGCGGCCTCCACCGTTGCCGCAGGTTTTACAGCCGATGCCGCAGAATCTGCCATCTCTCCGTCTGCCGATTCAGGTTCAACCTTTTTCGTTGCAGTCATTGCCTCCGCCTCCGGTGGACCGCCATATTAAATGGCCACAGACGAACCGCCTGAGGGCCTTTTTCAGGTCAAGCGCCATAAAGCGCCATTATAAGGTTATTACCTCCGGAGTTGCTTGATCGGCTTCATCATGGCGTCCGGGTGTCGGCCGCGGAGAGATGCCTTACGTCTTGCGGCCTTAGGGGCTCCAGGAGGTCGATCCGGCGTTTTGGCCGTCGATATCATCTTTCCTGGTATCCGCGCGGTGCCGTTTCGTTTTTAACCCGCTGGAGCTGGTATTTGGGGTTGGGTCTTGTTTACTCCCTATTTTGTTGTATTACTGGTGGGGGTTTGACGCTGGATCTTCCGTTCACCCGTTTTGGGAAGGGTATAGTTCTTCGGGGGTCGGCTGTTGGGCGGGGTGAGTTGCGGGGAAGTCCGTATTTTTATTGAATATAAATTACGCTCGCCGTGTAGAAGGATTCGTTTCCCTTGTGTTTCGGCTTGTTGGGGGTTGGTTATTGGGGTTGTGACGTTGGTTTCGCTTCCGGTTTAAGGGGGGCCCCCGTTGACCTCCCCCCCTCCCGGGTTTTTGCCCCCCTTATGAAAATACCTGGGATTATTGGGATACGGGTTTTTTTAGGGTTTTGGGTTGGGGTTGGGGGGAATTTTTGCTAGCGTATTTTTTGCGTTTGTTGTGAGCGCTCGGTATTAAAATAGTTATTGGGGGGGGGTGGGGGGAGTAGGCCCGGGGCGTTGGTCAGGCCCCGGTACCGACCGGGAAAAACAAACAAATTTGTGGTGGAAAAAGTTGGTGCGTTTGGGGGTCCGGGTGTTACAAATCGTTTGTTTTCACGCCGATAATAACGGGTGTTGTATCTGTTTGTTGTTTTGTTGGTATTGGGGGGGAGTGGCGGCCCGGTCATCTCTAGTTTTTTTTAGAATCTCGGGGCGCAAAAGTTTTGAAAATTGGCCTATTTTTGGCAAAAAATTTGGGCCTCCAAAAAATCCCGGGGGGGGGGGAGCAAAAATCCCGGGAGGGGGGGGAGGTCAATTTCGGGGGGGGGGGGCGCCCCCCCAGGAAAAAAACTATGGATAATGTCGTATTAAGATCCGTTAACGGTTCTTTACTTGAACATACGTACATCAGTAATTTAACAATTTCAAACTGACTGCCGTATAGTGTGGATAAAGTTGAGCCGTTGTTTTATATACGTAATTCTTAATTTTGGTGATGTTTAAATTGTTCGAATTTTCCTTTCTTATCACAGGGCGGATATTGCGTGTATTTATTTACATATATACGTATGTATATATACGTATGTTTATTTTGTGTAGTTTTGTGTTATATATTTGCAGACGAGTTCGGAAGAGTCATCCTCCTCTCAGTCTTCGGGGCGTCGAAAATCGCCGCCGACGTGTGAGGACATGGAGGAGAAGGATCCATCGACTATAGAGGATGAACCGGACGGTCGGCCTGGCTCCTCTGTCGGCGGCTTTGGTCAGAGTTCCCCTCCGCACCGCTCTCGTCACAAACGACATCGAACGGACATGTCGAGGGCTGCCGCAGGAGGGGAGAGTGGATCTTCTGGAGGCGGCGATCTATCTGATGCTTCGACCACTGGTCTCCCGGTGGTTACAGACGACGGCTCTCGAACGGCCTCTGCCTCCCCCAGTCCCGCTCGTGTTCGATTCCCGGATGTTAATGAATCTGATGATGATGATGATGACGATGATGAAAATTTGCCATCTGATAAGGTGGTTGCCAATGCCAGTGCCAGTTTTGTTTGCGAATTTTTAAAATTTTCGGGCTTGTAGTCGACTGACTTCCTTAGTTTTGTTCCAAATCGAATTCAATTCCAGGTCGAATTTTTGTTCTTGTCTGCATATCCAATAACAATTGACAGGAAAGTTTGAAATCTAATTTAGACTCTCGATTTTATGACTTCACGAAGTTCGCTAAAGTTTAGCTAAAAAATTATGCTAACTTAGCTAAATCTTAGGCTTAGCCTTATGTTAAATCGAAAGCAGCAAATCTTGAGTCCAAATTAGACTTCGAAAATTTTTCTTCTATTTTTGATGCATATTATGGAGAAAGAAAATCTTACAAATTAGCTAGCTGTTTTTGGCAACCTTCTCTAAATTAAGCGAAATCTTGCTAGCTTCGCGAACGTTGCAAAAATTAACTTTTGTTTCACAAAGCTGTAAATGCTGTAAAAGCTTAATGGATCCATCATCAAACACGGTCTTACGTGTATGAGACCCTGAATTTCCTCCCTTCATATTTTTGAATTTTCTTTTGTATTACGTTATTCATCTATATGCCGTTTTAGGATTCGGTTAACGACTTGTCGGAGGGCGATGGACCCGATGGAAAGATTGGAGTTCTGACGGGAGGTGGGGGATTGAGAAGGGACGGCTCCATCGCCCCTCCCGTTCATCGATGGAATGTCCCGCGAGCCCTCAGGGGACGCGAGTATGGCCGCTCTCCCAGCAAATACATGGACTACACCTTTAGGTATAGTCAGGCGTGTAGGTTGAAGAGCATCTCTTTGTCTGTGTTTCCTGTTGTGCATGAGTGTGAATTACGAAGCATGTCATTATCTCCTTGTTCTGGCATTTGAAGAATTTGACGAGAGACAGAAATACATAAACCTTCTTTGGGGAGAAGCTAGGAAGGAGGTCGTCGGCTAGAAAAATAAGTTGTTGCCGGTATGGCTATTACTGGTTCCTCAATCTTCCATTTCTTAGTTTTAACAAAGCAGATTTCCCCGAAAATTTTCAAAACTAAGCGTCATCGAGGTAATTTCAGGGACAGGATCCCTATTCCCTTTTTATGTTCCTGGATATCATAGAGAAATGATGAAAAATTAATTAAATTAATGCCTTGTATCCTTTGTGGATCCGCCTGCTGGCCCGCGTTTACCTCATTTTCTTGATGTAAGTTCCTGGATATGTGAGTGGTTAAATGAGGTATATACTTTGTGTTTGAGACAGGAGAGCATGGGCAGTCTGCACATGGTGGAGCGTCTGGAGCTGATGTACAAACTGGAGGCGCACGCGGGCTGCGTCAACTGTCTCAACTTCAGCCAGAGCGGGGCCCGACTCCTCTCCGGCTCGGACGATCTGGAGGTGGTCATGTGGGACTGGACGACCGGGTCCAAGCTCCTCGCCTTTGACAGTGGTCACAGGGGGAATGTGTTCCAGGTACCTATGCAACGTCTGAGGCTTTTGGCGTGAACTGAAAATGCCTGTTAATGAAAAGACACACACTCGCTGGTTAGGTGTGACACCTGTGTTATGAATTAGTCGTAGAAAATAATCTGAAAATACGGAAATTCGTCAAATCATTTAGCCTAATATCTTTGCACAACATGCAAACTACAGTAATGAGAGTGATTTTACATAAGCTGTGTTTTCTACCGCAATTACAAGTTTTACAATGATATAAAAACTTAGAAACTAACTGTCGTGTGCAGTCGCCTCCAATTCTTGATAGGATGTGTGCATGTATTTACACGAATGGCTTTTGTTTTATTCCTGTTGGTTTGTCTGTAGGTAAAGTTTATGCCGTTGTCGTACGACTGTCACATCGTGACCTGCGCCCGCGACGGTCAGGTCCGTCTCGCAGAGCTCTCCGTCAGCGGCGTCTGTAAGACCACAAGGAAACTTGCTCAACATCGTGGCGCAGCTCATAAAGTACGTTCCTGCTCATATTTCTATTTCCTAAATTACTCAACTTTTTTGAGCAAATTTTGGTAGACTTATTCTTGTCTTTAATATGCCATACGCACTGACACTGCATGTGTTTTTAATAAACCGTGAATCAGGAAATTGTAAAAATTGCACATACAGTTTCTTTTCACTACAAAAATAGAGTCGCGTTTAGACAAAAATGCCGCCACAGTTTATGACCGGAAAATTAATAACTTGATATTTTCTGTAGACGTTTATGAGTGAGAGCGGGGTGAGCCCAAGAAAATGGGAAACGAGTGTGCCGAGTGTTCGGGCAATTCCAAAATGCCCCCAGTAAAAATCCCTGAATTTTTAACAAACGTCCTACATATACGTATGACAGTCATGTCCATTAAGTACGTATATAGGCATGGGCGTATCCAGGGGAGGGGTTTTGGGGGTTGAAACCCCCTCCTTTTGGGTTAAATTTTATCGATATTCCATTACAAAACGTGCAAATTTTTGTCAAAACCCCCTCCTTTTCAATAAATTTTAGTCAAAACCCCCTCCTTTTCCAAATCCTGGATACGCCCCTGTATATAGGTGTATATATATATATATTTTTTTTTGACGTGGTATGTTTGTGGTGTTGCAGCTGACCCTGGACGGGGACACGCCTCACACCTTTCTCAGCTGCGGGGAGGACGCGGCCGTGTTCCAGGTGGACCTGCGGGAGGAAAAGCCCAACAGGTCCTCCTCCTTATCACGTTTTGCGTATTGTACGAATTGTGTAACGGTTGTGTCTTGTCTACTATGCTATCCTTTATTTATCTTAGGGCTAGCTATATTTTCTTACCAATTACCTTTTTGGATCTTTGCTTTTGTCATCTGCTTTTGTTGCTTTAATCTTCACAGTTTTTGCTGTGCTTCAGACTGCTCCTGTGCAAAAGCAGTAACGGTAGCGGTCGAGAGAGTAAAGTGCCCCTGTACAGTATTCACTCGGACCCCCTGCGACCCTACTACTTCGCCGTCTCGGGTCGGGATCAGTTCTGTCGAATCTACGATCGACGAATGCTGAGCGATGCGGAAACGGCTGCCGCTGGGAACAGCACTACCGCTGCCGCCCCTGTAAAGGCTTATTGCCCTAGTCATTTGGTATGTATGTATGTATGTACGTATGTGCTTGTGTGTACGTATGTGTGTGTATTCACTGCAACGGTAGCAGAGTTTCTTTACTGTAAATTAACTTGTGAAAGTTGATTTTTTCTGCAGTTCTTCGCGTACTTCAAATGAATTTACGTTTCCGTGAAAGCGTTTTGAACAGATTTCCGGCTTTCTAAATCATTAAGAAATTCTTCATAAATGTCGGCTGGAGCGTTTCCTGGAAGCTGCTGCTTGGGATACATTATTTGATATTTGAATGTTTTAGAAATTTAGAAATTTAGTTGCATGGTATTTTGTTTTGATTTTAGCGAACAGCGGATCGCCTTAAAGCCAATGTAACCTGTGTTGTGTACAGTCACGATGGCGCAGGTAACAGTTGCATGAATGCTCAGCTTCGAAAACGCATTCCAGTCTGAAACTTCTGTGTTAGGGAAACGTTAGACATTGCATTTCTGCAAATTTTGTAGCATTTAACAACTTGTAGACAGGAATTGATGAGCCTTTAAGTGCAAGGCTTTTATTGTGTGCGTGCAGATTAGATTGCTGGTTAAGCCGCTCGTCTGCTGGGAAGGGATCTTACAGTGTGCAGCTAATTTTTCTGAATAGTCTTGTTTGGTGGCATGTTGTTGTGTTTGCAGAACTCCTTGCCACTTACAATGATGAGGATATTTATACGTTTGATACCGGCCAGCCGGACAGCTCCGAGTATACGCATCGTTATACGGGTCATCGCAATAATGCAACTGGTACGCGGCAGTGCACGCAGTCTTATCTTATCCTCTTCTGCAAACGCGGGCTCATGCAGTGAAAGTCGTGTACATTATTGGTACAGGACCTGCATAGCTTGATGCGACTGTGCCTCCGTAGCTCAGTTGGCAGAGTGTTCGCCTGGTCCGCGAAGCTCCTAAATTTTTTGGGCCTTTGGTAGTACATGACTACTTCTTTGGATTATACCAAATTTGCTTCTTATTGAAAGTGGAATTAATTCTTGGGGTCTTTTCAAGAAAGGGTAGAGTAGAGATATTAACTATTAACTATTAACTATTAATTAACTCGATCATTTTCATGAAAGAATTAAAATCGGAAAAGTCAAGCTTGAGCAGGATTAAACGAGTTAGAAAAGCTAATTTTAACTCCAGTCTACTCTACTATTGATATTTCAGGCGGCCCATTTATTTTCAGCTTGAGGATCAGGCCTGCTGATTGAGGAATATCTGATTTTCAGTTTCAGGCGGTCGCTCGTCGTCGCTCGTCGGAATTTCAGATTCAGTTTCAGGCCTCAAATTATTTTCAGTTTCAGGCCTAGATTAAAATTTTATTTTTATATTTTTCTCTACTAAAATTTTTACTTTAAACCTTATGAACGTCTTAAAACATTATTTTTTAGTAGGTTGCGGGATAATCAGTAAAACTTCAATAGTCAACAGTAACAGTTTAGTAGAATGTATAAATAAAACATCTGAAAAATTTGTGACTGCTATGATCCAGTTTTGCGAGAATGGAACGTATCTAGGTATAGCTACATAAATCTACTAGAAACTGTAAATTCATTCTGGGATACATACAGTACAACTGCACAGCATTGCTTGCAATGTTTCAATTGCTCTAGTTGATAATAATTTCATAAAACACATCATCTGAAAATGGTATTTTCAGGCTAGGCGTAGTCTGAAATTACAATTTTCAGGCTAAACGTTGTCTGAAATTGCAATTTTCAGTCTAAGCGTAGACCTAAATCGATTGATACTTTCAGGCCAAGCAAGAGCTGAAATTATTTTTAGATTCAGTGGTCGACTGAAATTATTTCAGTTTCAGTTCCAGACCTGTATTCTTCAGAATGTAATTTTCAGGCGCAAATCAAAATAGTTTCAGTTTCGATTTTTTCCATTTCCAGTTTCAGTTTCAGGCGTCGAGCTCTACTATTTTCAGTCTCAGTTGCTGAAACTGAAATACGTATGCTGGGCTTTTTCTAGGCAAAAATAAGTGGGGGACCCCCCCCCCAGTAGTGGGGGGATGTCCAAAAGTGGGAGGGAATAAAATGGGCTAAAAATGCTAAAAATACAGTATAAATAGCGTGTTTTCCACATATACTGCTATAACTAGACTTAAAAGTGCTCAAAAATTAGGTTTTAGCACCAAAAAAGACGATTTTTGACCAAAAATGTTCTGCGAAACCGAAAAATGTTTGAAAATGTTGACCAAAAAGCCTAATAATTTGGCATTTTCTGGGCACCTTAGGGTGAGTGGGGGGAAGCCCAAAAAAGTGGGGAGGGAAACGAGTGGGGGGAAGGGGTCGAGTGGGAGGTGCCCCCCAGTAAAAAACCCAAGGTATGTACAGATTGAAAATATTTTCAGTTTCAGGTACTGAAACATCACTATATATTAATAGTCTACCCTGTCTTGAAAAGGCCCTTGGTTAAAGTAAAGTTCTTTAACGAGGTGTACCTGTTTTATTTTTCTGACAATAATACAGTTTCTTTTGTCTTGGCATTTGTTCTGCTCGCCGTTTTGCTTGACTGTCCTCTGTTGTGTGTTTTCTTCTAGTGAAAGGTGTGAACTATTACGGGCCGCGGAGTGAGTTTGTGGTCTCTGGCTCCGACTGCGGCTACATCTACTTCTGGGACAAGACCACAGAGGCCATTGTTCAGTTTATGCCTGGGGACGAGGGTGGGGTTGTAAGTACTGTTTCTATTTTTCTTTCTCTATTTTTTCTTTTTCCGTATTTCTGTGTTTTTGAGTTTTTCTTTTCTGAAGCAAAAACGCGGACCTCAATAAAACCGTATATCATATTTTTGTTTCTCCGGATGTTTTCAAACTGAAAATAAGTTAAAGTTAGAACTGGGTTAATCTAAAAACTGTATTGTAATTTTAAAGTAGTTTCCTGTTTTTGTTTTGTTTTGTTGGTTGAAGGTGAACTGTCTGGAGCCGAATCCGGTGTGTCCGGTTCTGGCGACGAGCGGTCTGGACCACGACTGCAAGATCTGGATCCCGTCCTGTGATGAGCCCGAATTGGATGTTCCCAAACTGAAACGAGTACGCAACGCAACGCATATGTATACAGTCGCTTTTGATGGGAACCTTGCTTTTGGTTGAACCTTTGTAAACTGGTTTAGGATAAAATTAATCTGTCATTATAAGAGGTATGTAGGGTGGCTTATTTGTACTGGGGGAACCCACCCACTCGGCTACCTCCCGCCCTCCATAGCCCCAAAAATTGCTAAATTTAACCATTTTTACTCTAAATTTTCAAAAAATGTTCCGGCGTTGCCGGATTTTTAAAGAAACGTTCACTATTTCTGCCTAGAACCCACTTAAAATTAGCCATTACCGTTCT
>JASAND010003098.1:0-10162 GCA_030248195.1 Trissonchulus latispiculum
ACTTCTGTGTACGGTCCAAGGCCGGACTAGCTAATTCTCACTTTTGATTCAAATTTGGGCGCGCGTTAGTCAGCTTGAAGTGGTATTCTTGTCAAGGCGGGCGGCTCTTTACATATTTGTTCACGCCCCCATTAAGTTCAGGATTTCGGCGCCCATTCTTCCTCCTTTTGATTAGCCGTGAGTTTCTTTTGGCAGAAGTTTTGTCTGTTGTATTTAAAATTTGTTCTGGTGCCTTTGTTTTTGATTTGAAATTTAGACTTGGAATTGTTATTTTCATTGTACTATTTCGGTGTTATTTCGTAGTTAAAGTAGAACTCGTATTTTGGTAAAGTAAACTCGTATTTTTAGTTAGATCGTTTCTTTCTTGCTGTAGGTTAGGGTGATCTGACGTTAGGTGTCTTGGCATGCGCACACTCAGAGAACCTTTGCAATCTTCGAAATTTACCAGAAATTCGCTTGTCGGGAGTCACGCTCTAAGAGCGTACTTTCTACAGGTTTATTTCTGTGATTAAAATTGTTTGTCCAGAGATTTACTTAGTCCTAATCTCTACATTAGTAACGAAGAGTGTGACGCTTGTCACACTCTTAAATATTATGCACTCTTGGTAAAAGGAATAAACTGACTTTTAATTCAATCATGATTGATTTCTGTTTAAATCGGAATCAGAAACAAAATCAATCAAATGAATTGCAACACATAGTCCAATCTCATCTACGTAAGCATTAAAATGAATAAGACTTTAAACCCATTTTTATTGACTGTTCGTTTGGACTTCTGCTTGGCTACGTCCACTCCAAGAACATCCGAATACGACAGATAAACTGAAGAGAATGAGGGAGGTTTAACCTAAATCAAATAATCAAACAATATTATCAATAGTACATAATTAACAAGCGTGTGACAAGCGTCACACACTCTGTTATCAGCTTGCGAGTCAAGCTCTATACGCTAACAGCCCGCCTCCCTCCGCAGGTGCATACCTAGTGGACCCCGATATATATCTATTTATCACTTTTTACCCGTACTTATCAGTGTCGAATGACAGGTCACAACTGCGGGGGGTCCCGATTAAAGGCTTACTAGAAACGAGTGATACGCAATTGCGCACTGGGTACTGATTTGCGGGAGGGTCCATAGGTAAGCAATTGGTCCCGTTAGCAGAGCATGGCTAGCGATCTGATAACAAAGTGTGATGCTAGTCACCCTCTTATTAATTATTATGTACCCTTAATTATATCAGTCAAACAAGACTAAACGATGAGATAAGCATAAAATTGCAAAAAAAACACAGCAAAAAGAAGCAGTGAAGACAATCTGTCCAGTCTACTTTGTGAAAGTAGTCCTTCTGAGGATCTCCGTCGCCCTCCTTTCGCATGTTGTTACCGGCATAGGCGACACAGCGCAACAGCCAATCCCCAACATCATCATTCCACTGACTATTACGCTCAATCAACTCCTGAAAAAGTACACCACAAGCTAAATATCCAGATCTAATTAAATGAATAATAACAATTTAACCTAAATTTCTCACTTAAAAGCTTGAGGTAAAGCAAGGAGATTTAAGCAAGATCCCAGACAATATGAGGGGTTAACTTGACGCGGGTTACCATTTTTGCGACCATCACGGGCTTTCGTAAACTCATCGTAAACTAATTAACTGTGCAGGATATTTTGCTGCTCATTGCTAGTGTTGGGATTGGCCGAAAATTTCCATGGTTGGCTTGGCTTGGCTTGGCCGGAGTTTGAAGTTGGCCGGCCAATTGGCCGTTGGCCGGCCATTGGCCGTTGGCCGGCCAACGGCCAATGGCCAACGGCCAATGGCCAACGGCCAATGGCCAACGGCCAATGGCCAATGGCCAACGGCCAACTGGTTGGCCGTTGGCCGCTCGTTGGCCGTTGGCTGTTTCTTGGCCGTTCTTTTGCTATTTATCAACGTTGGCGAGCTGGAATTTACTATTTTTATTCGTCTACCGTGCTTAATTAGGCGTCAACTTAATTAAACTTTATTTCAATAGGACAATTTACAATTTACAATATTTGTAAAATAGTTTTTCCAAACATTTAGCTCCAACCCGCGATAACTCTGTTTTAATTTTGCAGGAGGACCGCATTAAAGTGATGAGACGTTCACCGCCAGACAAATTTAGAAACTGCGTTGTTAGCACTCTTAAAATTTGCATGCAATTAGCAAATTTAATTGTAAAATAACTCTAAATTGTCAACATCTAAGTGAAAATCTGTAGTAGTGTATCTAATGTAACGTTTATACAGCAACATGTTTACATATTATGCAGCAAAATTAAATTTTTCAACATAGTTAACGCACAAGATCAGTAAATTTGAGCTAGGCCAGCACTCGGCCATTGGCCAGCCAACGGCCAGCCAGTTGGCCGTTGGCCATTGGCCGTTGGCCGGCCAACGGCCAGCCAATTGGCCGTTGGTCGGCCAACGGCCAATGGCCGGCCAAGCCAACTGGCCGAGATTTTCTCGGCCAACGGCCAATGGCTTGGCCGGCCAATAGCCGGCCATTGGCCAGCCATTGGCCGCACCAGCCAATGCACAACACTACTCATTGCATACGGTGAAATTTGTGTTTATTAGTTTAATTTCTATTGAGTTTGCAGTTGAAGCCGTTTCGTGGTCCGCTTCGCCGTTGGGTCTTTGAACGCGTTAGATGAAATGAAAAACACTCTATTCGACTCAATTTTAAAATGACCTCGGATTATTCTTAGTAGGGTTTGGCTTAGAGTTTCCTTTAACAGCTCCCTTTAACGCATCTCCGCGTATTCATGATTTACAAGAAAAATATATAGAATTTTAACAATTCCTGGTCGAATATATCCCAAGAACGTAGTGCCTAGTTAAACCGTTCATCTAGGTTCTAAAAGTTGGGTTACTTGATATTTCTGGGGAATATAGGCATCAATTATCATCTGTTGTAGTTTCAATTCTCGACTGAGATTTCTCACGTTTTCCAACAGCTGCTCCATTTCACGCTGATGCTCTGCTTGCATATCGCTCATCTAAAAAAGTAAATTACACAAAACTAACATCATGCAAGGTGTAAAAAAGGTAACAAAACTCAACAAAAGGTACAAAGAACGCATGCTGTAAACACGAACACATTTTAGCCATTTCATGCTATACATTATGCACTTGATATCGAGCAAAAGTAGTGGAACAAAATCCGCCCAAGATGCAAACCTCAGATTTAGCCGACTGCAACATAGTCCAAACTTTCTTCAGTTTCCTGGTTTTTCCTGCTGCCTCTTCTTGAAGACTGGAATACTTCTCTTCAATGTCAAGACGCTCGGCCTGAAATTAGGAAGTGAAACTTCAAGAACTGAAGTTGTGAGTTAGTTCTCACACAACCAGAAGTAGTAGAAGAAGAATGAAATAATTACGTACAACTACACTATACAATTCCTGCAAACGGCACAAATGTATGAATGAGAAGTTTCCCCTGATAACGTTTTCACAGAACCAAACCTTATCTTGTTATCAATCTAGGAGCACAGGACGTGATTTGTGACCGCCGGAAATTCAACCATGTGTCCTGGGGTCCGTGAGAAATAAAACAGTCCCTGCTGACCACTCGGCTGACAGCTTTTTATTTATTTAAATATTTAATTAATTAATCTGATTATTTTCTAATTTAATTTAATTAATTAAGTAAGTGGAGAAAGGACACACCTGTTTCTGTTCCAACACTTTCCGCAGCTCAGCCTCCTTAGCCTTTCGCTCCTCCAACTCCAGTCGGGAGGCCTCCAGCAACTGAGCCTGCTCCTCTGCTTTTTCCAACAGATTTTCCCCGCCATGAATCACCCGGCGCTCCAACTGTTCCAGCTTTTTCAGCATCGCATCATGCTGAGATCTAAACATAAAAACAAGCAAAGCTCGACGTCAAAAAATAAATTTTTGCAGACAGCAACAGAGAGTGAAGTAGAGCTACGCAAAACTAATTCTACTCATTCACGAAAGCACCATGGCATTACCAAGCAGCGTCGGTGGTGGTATTCAAAATGTTTTCGTTTTTTGTGGGAAATTCTGTTTTCTAGGTCTCGTAGCCCGGCTTTTTACCAGTTCTGGGAGTTTCTTTCCTCCTTTAAAAATCCAAAATTCGAGCACCTTTCTGAGTAACATCATCGTAAAAAATAATCACACCAGATAAATTACCTAAACGTTACCAACTCCTTCTCTTTTTTAGCCAATTCGTCTGCTAATGTTTTCTTTTCACTTTCTTCCATTCCCTTAACTTCCTCCAGTCGCTTACGATCAGCCAAGATTTCCGCTTCCAATTCACGCAATTTCTCATCCGATATAGGAGCTGCAAAATTGAAAAATAAAAACAACAAAGTACAGCATACGCACCTAGAAAAAGTACCGTTATGCCTAAGCACATATTTGCAAGAGTACGGCAAAAAGGAAACAAAGGTAACACCACTTTTAACAGCTTGAAGCTATCCAGGTTGTTGATACCTTTAGAAGCAGTAAGAGCACCACTAGGCGGTTACCATAGTTTTAGCTCTCACCTTAACAGTTAGAAAACAGGGCCGCGTTGCAAAAGATTCTCCTAAGTGCCCTCCTAGGAGGGTACTTAGGAGGATGTCTGGGAGCTGTCTAGGAGGACGTTAGGAGAGCACATAAAACCCGTTTCAAAAGACTCCTCCTAAGTTTAAGCGGCGCTGCTCCTAAACTTACCAACTTAGGAGAAAAGTTAGGAGTGGTCGGTAGCACTCCTGCCTTAGGAGAATCTTTTGAAACCGGATTCTCCTAAGTGAGCACCTAAGCTGAACTTAGGAGTGCTCCTAGGCTTAGGAGAATCTTTTGCAACACGGCCCAGGATTCCCCAAGGAAGGCAAAGCTCACCTTTCTTTGTTTTAGTCTTTCTATCACCATGTTCATCATCTCCCACATCCGCGTCTTCTCCCTCACCTTCAGTTCCGCTGCCTGAAATACAAAAGAATACAAATAACAAATACAAAATTAAAAAGGAAAAATAAGAATTTCAAAACTGATGCATTCATCAATTCAGAGACTTCGCCAACGTTAGACTTATTCCCATGATCTTCGTGCACAAACAAATTAAAATCGACACAAAACTGAATGCACTGAGAGAACCTTCGGCAAGTTTTCGTCGTAATTCTTCGATTTCCTGTTGGAATTTTCGCAGCAGGGCATCTTTGGGATCTTCATTGATTTTGGCCCGATTCTGAATATTTTTGGCACGATTGGCGTAGCGAAGTGTGCTGATCGTTTCGTCCACATTATAATCGGCGGGTCCAATGTTGGCTATCTGAAATCAGAAAGTAAAAAATTTTAAATTTCATAGAAGATATCGTTTATTCTGTAATGCAGTCAGTTTACTAATGTCTTCATGTATGTAAAACAAATAGTACTGTACCATTGGTGCTGTTATGGTTATGGTGCTGAGTACCTCCTGACTTTATTTTTCCGAGCTTGCTAAACTCGTCTGCCTTATTCCAGGCTTCCATTTGTGGTTAACCTTGCGAAGTCGCGTGCTTTGCAAGGAGACTGAGGTTCTCACTATGGACAAGAGTGTGACAGCTGGCGCCAGGTGTCTCTTACGCCTACTTTTGGTGAAACAATATTAAAAATCAAAAATAACATCAACGCACCATCACGGTCTTTGAATTGCCACCCAAAGAATCCTGCAGTAATCTAGTCAGCTTGGAATTACGATAGGGAATGTGCTTAGCTTTTGCATCAACTAGGGCTGAGATTACATTACCAAGAGTAGATAGCGACAGATTAATTTTGGTGGCCTCCTTTAGACGCTGACCAGTGGCACCTGTTTTGGATTGACGTTCAGAGCCCTAAAAACGGCAAGTATAATTAAACTAACAAAGTAGAATTAATGCAAACCAGGAAACAGTATCAACAAGTTATATTAAGGAAGTTAAAACAAGTACTCAGCAAATTTCAGAAACAGAATAGATAGAATAATTTAAACATGAAAAACAGTTTGGAAATCAGCTCAACTCTAGCTATATATATTACGTACAGCTAAATCCACCAGATGAAGCTTTCCCACACGAACATGCTGAGACCCAGATTTGCCATCACTGTCAGATCGTTCCACGGTTACAGTGAATATTGCGTGAGATCGAGAACTGTGCTCATTCATGTTGGTAGCACCCACAGACCCTAAAAAAAGAAAATGTTAGAAGCAATCAGAAACAGACAGCTAATGTAACAAACAAA
The DNA here is from genome assembly GCA_030248195.1 of Trissonchulus latispiculum. NCBI lineage: Eukaryota > Metazoa > Nematoda > Enoplea > Enoplida > Ironidae > Trissonchulus > Trissonchulus latispiculum. Next base: position 6,227 of record JASAND010003098.1, read on the forward strand.
ACAAGACGTTATGTATCGCCAAACAGCTAATCCATCTAAATAAATTTTAGCCTTATCGAACTCACAATCCAAGTCAAACCAGAAATGCCTGAGGTTTCTTAAGGCAAAAAAGTATTGCAGCTCAGCTCTATAGCTAGCTTTTAAGCATCAATCAAAGAACGCAAACTAGCGACGACTCCTGAATACACAGAGAAAGCTAAACTGCTCTTGTCCTGAACATGCAGTAAATTTCATAATAGTAGCTGAACAGACGAAGCTATCTAGCATAAACAAACAACCGGCAAACTCCATTGCGTACACTCTCTAGCCCACCTACAGCAGGGTTTTTGTGTAAAATACTGTGTATTTACACAAAAAAATAAATTTACACAGTGAAAAACTAATTTACACAACAGAATACACAGCCAAATTTTCGAAAATTTTTACAAAAAGTGCTCTGAGAAAATAGTTTTCAAGTCTTTAAGTTTTAAAAAACTCTAGCTTTTAACTGGGGGCTGCCGCCCCCAGACCCTCGCCTGTTGCCAATGTTTTAGAATGGTTTTCTGCATTTCTGCATCAACATGGTTATGGGTGTTTTATTCTCCTAAGTCCTAATGCTTCTACTTATACAGTTGCGTATAATTTATTTTCTTACTGCGTGCAAATATTCGTAAATAGTTAGTATTTATTCGTATTTAAGTATACGTTTTCTGAAGCTAGTATTATTCAATATGATTTCTTGTATATCTCTTGTATATATAATAATAAAAGCAGTCAGAGCCTAAAAATAGTTGCCATACAACACAAGAAATATTCAATACGAAAGCTAAAGGAATACGACTTTTCAATGCTGTTTCTGCCGTTAATTTAAAAAATTTCTCAACTTCTGGGGGGCTCTGCCCCCCAGACCCCCCTCCGTTGTTTTGGGTACGCATCTATTGTATATATAATTGGTGTGTCTGTACTATATGGAGCAGTCCCCAGTAGCAGTTAAAGCATCGAACCATAGTACGTGACCAGCAAGTTTGTGAAAAAATTATTCCAAAAAGTTGGAAAAATAAAGAAATCGTTTCAGTAGGCGAAGTATTTTTCGAGAAATTAGTTGTCCAATCCTGTAGTTTTGACATTTATATAATGAATTAATCGTTTTAAACATTCCCGTTATGAATTTTATTACAATTTACAAATTTTTTCAACTTCTAGGGGGGCTCCGCCCCCAGACCCCCCGCGTAGCTTCTTCCGAAATGTTACACAAGTGCAGTTGGCATAACTTTGGCTTGAATGATCCGAAAATAACATTGTAGCAAGAAAATAACGTCTAAATGTATTTTATTTTATATTACAATTGAAAAACGACACTTTTAAATTTTACACAGCTTCAAACAAAAATACACACTGAAATTTAAATTTACACAAGATTTACACAGGTCCGATTCTGAAAAAACCCTGACCTACAGTAATCCTTAGTAAAGTCCTCTCGATAAAAAGTTTTACAGATTGCGTAGAGAGTAGCATTTACACAAGAATTAACAAAGAGGCGTCCTCTACAGCATCTTGGGTCTAAAATAGTAGGTACGTAATCGAAATCAGGAGGGAAGCGAAACTAAGCCCATTGCTGTCCTTAAAAGGAGAAAAGTAGTCTCTAAAAAGTTCTTCTATACGATCTCCTATACAGAGCTATAAAAAGTACATCACATACGATTCTTATTGCCCACGGTCATGATTCTGTCCATTTCATCGGCTCCGCTGACAGTTACACTGGACAAATCACGAACGTAGACGCCAACGTCTGGCCTTTCCTTGAGCTAAAACGTGGGAAAAGTGCAGCGAGAAATGGGTGGACGAAAATAGTAACGGAAAAAGCTATATAAAAGACAAAACCATAAACACAGAAATACGGAAATAAAATTGGATTATTATAGCAAGATTTTTGTAACATCAGAGCTAACCTCCAGCTTTCTACTTTGATCCTTTCCAAGCAGATCTCGGATTTCCTCATTGTAGATTTCCAAATAGGAAACTCGAACCAGAAAACTGAAATAAGAAAGCGCAGTGATAACAAGAGTGCATAATTGCACTATTATTAAGAAGAGTAAACCACGAGAGGGCTCCTCTTCTTGGTATTGTGTAACGGTGCGCCGACCACAATACGCGAATGTTCCCCCGTTTGAAGGGGCTGGGGGTCGACCAAATCGACAGCACGTGCCACCCTCCATTTGGTTAGGGGGGTTGCCAAAAAGAGGTCCACGTTTGGTGGGGGGGGGGGGTAGCCAACAGCCAATCAGATTGCAGAGACCCCCTCCCCGTTTGGGGGGTCTAGCAAAGGATTACGGTAGTTACAGCTTATTTCCAAAAAGAGTCCCCGATTGGGGGGGGGGTCGCCAACAGCCAATCAAAATGAGCCAAACTTAGCCTGCTTGAGCGACCCTCCCCCAAACGGGGACCTCGTTCAGGGACCCCCCCCCCCCCAACGGGGACCACTTTCAGCGACCCCTCCCCCAAACGAGGACCACTTTCGGCTACCCGTCGGGAGGTATACCCGTCGGCCCCCCTCCGGGGGAACATTCGCATATTTTGGTCGGAGCACCGATACGCAATCCCAAGAAGAGGAGCCCTCTAGTAGCTTATTCTTCTTCTAATATATAGAAGATAATCATAGACTCTTGATGGTAATCTTGCATGTTTTCCGTATGACTTCGTAAATTAAAAAGCCAGACTTATGTCAAACATTTAACAAGTTTGGAAAGTATATAAGGAAGAAATTATCAGTCTCAGTACCTATCACCTACCATTAACCATTAGTAATTTATTATTTAACCAGCCAACAACAAATACATCCAAAATACTATACCATAGACATATTTTGGTACAGCAATACAGCGCAATTACTGGTTATCTGGGATCAGGTTGGGCCGAAATCCGACTACAAATACCCGACCCCCTGGTAATTGCTGAAACGAGATACTTTCCAATTGGTTGCGAAACGTGTATAAAGTAGGAGCTGACACAATTTCTTCTGGTAAACAATTCCAAAATTTGACGACTCTTTCACTAAAAAAGTTTTTTCTTAAATCTAGTCTTACAGAATTTACTTTTAGCTTTAGGCCATGTCCCCTCGTAGACAAATTGACATATTCAAAAAATTTGGTAAATTCCAATTCAATAAGTCCATGCACAATTTTATAAGCCATAACAAGATCTCTACGCTGTCTGCGCAATTCAAGAGTGTCCAGTTGCAAAAGTTTTAAACGTTCATGATATGGAAGGTGTGAGCATCCAGGAATTCTTTTTGTAAAAACCTTTTGGACCTTTTCAACTATCTGAATGTCTTTCAGCAAGTACGGATTCCATACCTCAGTTGCATATTCTAACTTAAGTCTTACGTACGTAGTATAAAGTTTAACTAGAAATGTTCTAGATGTTGACAAAAAGTTTCTAAAAATTAGATTGACCATCTTAAGACCAATTTTTGCCAGATGCAAACAGTGAGCGGAAGCCTTAAGATTTGATGATAATACTATCCCCAGATCTCTCATTTCGGTAACCATAGGTATTGCTGTGTTTTCCATAAAATATTGCCTAGCAGCATTATTATGACCAAAATAAACCATATTTGACTTTTGAAAAGCAATTTTTAATTGGTTCTTTTTTGCCCACTCTTCAATGTTATGAAGATCTTGTTGTATCAAATCACAAGACAAAGCATCTGTATACACTTGATAGAACTTCGTGTCATCAGCATAAATCTTAGCTGATCGTAAGCGACTGGAGGAAGTTAAGGGAATGGAAGAAAGTGAAAAACATTAGGACGTGGGAGAAGGAGTTGGTAACGTTTAGGTAATTTTATGGTGGATATTTTACGATGATGTTACTCAGAAAGGTGCTCGAATTTTTGGATTTTTAAAGGAGGAAAGAAACTCCCAGAACTGGTAAAAGCCGGGCTACGAGACCTAGAAA
>JASAND010003100.1:0-37925 GCA_030248195.1 Trissonchulus latispiculum
GAAACGCGTAAAGTTTCGTAAATTTATTTAGGCAGCTTTTTCCCGATAAATCATTGATAATCTTCAAATCCGTAAGTTGCGACGGTTTCAATGGTTTGGAACGTAGCAAGCTACTCCTTCATTTCTATATCCATGTCTCAGGACTGAGTTAGCCTCAGCAGCGTTTATTGTGTAGAAGTGATCAGTTGCTCCAGGACTCCATCGGCGATAAAGCGGAACAGTGCCAGGATGCTGAGTCGGATAGCAGTATCCAGCAATTCCCTCAGACTTGTAGCCATGCTTGCCAACTCTGCCTGGTTGAGTTGTTCCAATTTCTCCAGCATTTCTTGTGTAGAAGTGGTCGCCCACATTGTGCTTGTAGTATCGATAGAGCGGGGCGGTACCAGGATACTGCTTTGGGTAGATGAAATAGTTTGTTTCCAATTTCCATCCTGCACGACCTCCACCGAGTTCTTTGAAGTTGGATGTGTAGAAGTGATCTCTTGATCCTGCGTTCCAGTAACGATAGAATTTGACAGATTGAGGCTTTGGTTGAGGTTTAGGCTGTGGCTTTGGTGCCGGCTTAGGAGCTGGTTTCGGTGCTGGCTTTGGCTTAGGTGCCGGAGAACAAACATCGAAACAGAAATCCCATCGCTGTGAAGGATCTGTAGTGTAACACCAGGGCCCTCCAACAGCATTGTCTGGATTTCTACAAAAACTGTTCTCTCCAAACTGTAAGCCCTTTTCATGATCGTGTGGGTACTGCTCTGACCATTTCTGACAGGCTACTCCAGAAACTGTATCTTGCTTGTTGCCTTGATATATTCCTGGAGCTGCACATTCAACCGTATCCAGCCAACATTTACGATTGCTGTCGAAGCAATCTTGAACAGCTGCAATAAAAAGGTCCTCTTGTTCAAAACATTATATTTCAGTTAATTTATAAACAATATCTTAAATAGTTTCTTCAAATTCAAATAAAGAATTAGATCAAATGCCTTACTGAACACGAACCAATTGTAATTTTAAACTAATATGAGGCTGAAAATTCTGGTTTAAGTAATTTAACAATACACAATTTAGTGTATTCCTGCAGAACCTCTCTGCATATGCCGGCCGCAAACACGGAACTTGGGGCCCTAAGGATCCCTGTAAATTAAACCTCTAACATTCGTTTTTCTTTAATGCTTCAAGCCAAACTTTTCTGGTTTCTATTGGTAACAGTCAACAACCTCACGATATAATAGGAATAGTACTGCACGGTACTATTTACATCCCCCGTAAATATCCACTGTACTTATCAAGTAGTTGACCGTTCATGAGGCGAACCCGTGTGGATGGAGCGAACGGGGGCTATGAAAGCAGCACAGTCACTTCTGCTCCGGCAGTAGCCTTGCCCAAGCCTCGGGTAAATTGTATTATGCAATTATTCAACGCTAGACCGTGGACGCTGAGCAAATTTGGTCTGGCGTTGCCCCTCTTCGCGAAAGCATCTGGGGTGTGGCACCAGCGGAAAAACTTAGTATTCTTGATAAAATTTAGTACACCATCACGCATTTTCCACAATATATGTTACTATATTTTAGCTATAAATGCTCACAGAGTATTCAAAAATAAGGATTTCTGCGTTGCGGTTCGAGTCTTTGGAAAATTAATCCCAACAGGACATTCCTATTAAGATACTGGTTTGGGACCCCTCGCATTTCGTACTTAGAAGCGCATTTGTGAATTGTGATTGAATTTGCTGGAATGACACACTCCAACTAGGAAAACATTTCAGAACTATCGCTGCGCTAAAACTGGAGTTTTAGAGAAAGAAGCTTAAATCCGTCAAAACTTTAGTTACGGCCACACTACACTGCCAACAAACTTATAGTCATTCGAATACTTTCACCAAAGACCTACAACTTTGCTATTCAGAATTTCTTCGATGCCTCACGGTTTAGGTGGTGGCATCGTTCACCGCACTGCCAACAAACTTATAGTCATTCGAATACTTTCACCAAAGACCTACAACTTTGCTATTCAGAATTTCTTCGATGCCTCACGGTTTAGGTGGTGGCATCGTTCACCGCATAAGTGTAGACTGAAAAATTTGTAATGGCAACCTACATATTTAAATACTTTAAAGCATTATATAACCAAAACCGTGCATATTTTAGAACAAGTAGGCCCCTAAAAAGGGCATTATCTCGCCAAGAGAATAAAATTCTCTGCCGTACAGTTATTTCAGAAAAGCTGTAACTCGCGAATGTTACAATGTTGTATAAAGTGTATACGAGGATGCTACTCAAATTCTACAAATGGTGCTTGAGAAAGGAGACAGAAAGACTGTAGATATCGGGGTGTTTCTAAAGTTGAGTTGTTGCCCGGCTATTTTCTGGCTCGGCTGGCCTGTTACAACAGCCGACCGGGTCAAACAGGCCGGCTGGCAGCAATTTCGCCTATTTTTGGTGCATTTTTCAAAAGCTTTTGCACTACATCATGCATACAGTTGCTCCTGGTCATGAAAAACAGATAATATCCCGTATAGATTGGATCGGGCCAACGCCCGGCCGGCCGACTGGTTCTGCACTGTATAATATCTAGAGTTTATGATAGGAAGAGTGGGAAACTCAGCCCTTCCAAATAGAATAAGCTTGCGAGATGCTCGAAACATTAAGGCCGAAATCTCGGGGGAGGGGGCTCATCATCGTGTAAGCATACAACACTGACATTTTTTAAAAACGGGCGTTTTCGATAAATTAAATACTATAACTTAAGCTAGGAAAATTGTACAGCAATAATTTTTATATCATTATGTTGCGTAGAACAAGATCTTTTTAACGATATAAACATTATATAGTTCCGCTTAGATAATCTCTTACAAAACCAGCAAGAAAGCATCCTTGCCACGACAACTCTGGAAATTTTATCATTTCTTAGAAATGCCTTACGTTGTTGCTGAATTTATGAGGTTTTTCCTAAACCGAACTATATAATTTTTATATAGTTAAAAAGCTCTCGTTCTACGCAACATAATGATCTAAAAATTATTGCTGTAAGATTTTCCTAGCTCAAGCTATAGTATTTAATTTGGCGAAAACGCAGATTTTTGAAAAATGTCAGCGTAGCATGTTTACACACTGAGAAGCCCCCCGAGATTTCGGCCTTAATGTTTCGAGCATCTTGCAAGCTTATTCTATTAGGAAGAGCTGAGTGTCTTACTCTTGGTATTATAAACTCTTGATAATTATGTAATGATGATATGCAAATAATAGTCCTGGCTTAATGTCGTTTAGTGGACTACAACATAATGCGTTAATGTAGATGTGAAAAGTAGATGTCAGGATTGAAGGGTGTGAAGGATTGTGTCTAGTGCGGGATCGAAGCCGAGCTGGCTGAACTGAAGGTGAGAACTTTACCTTCAGTTATCAAAATTTAACGGACATATCAAATTCTCCAAGATCGGTGGATTACTGTTACTGGCTTTCGTTTTGTTGCTGAACTCTACCACTAACAAATCTAACTGATAGCAAGAAATGCGCATACTAATTTGCATATTGTGACGATTTTCTGATTTCAAAATTACAACCGAGGGGGGCCCTGGTGAAAAACTTTCAGTGCGATAAAATTCAATTTCAGCGCCAAAATGTTATGGGTAAAAAATTTTAAAACACTATTCCTGTCGCTTTAGCGGCATACGACGGTATGAAAAATGCATTACCCAGGATTTATTTAATATTCTGCAGTGTTTCAACCAGAGTACCCCACTTGCGAAACCAGACAGTTAATGAGCCCTACAGTGAGCATAGGCAGGATTTTGATAGCTTGTCGAAATTAGTGCAAAACGAGACTCAAACAATTACAAGTATCTCGCCTCTAGGCGAGATAAAAAGGTAGCTATCACAGTTGAGTGGTAACTCACAAATTAGAAAAAATAAAATTAAATTTTGAACAGGGATTACTTTCTATTCAATTATGTTAGGGACTTGAAGCTTTGTATGGGAAGACAGCAATACCTTGCCGAGGGTCACTTTTCAGCATTTTAGTTACTGTTTAGCATGTCGAAACAAAACTACTAAAAACGTACATTAATGCCATTTTAGAAATTCAACACGCTATGTCTCAGTTGTTCTTGACTCAAACAGGTAACTAGAAAAAACTGAGCCTGCCATAGGTTTTGGTCGCCAAACTTGAAAACGCAATACTCCTCCAAAGATGAAAGAACCTTGCTTAAGGTGGTGGTATTGTTTACCGCACCGGTGTAGATTGAAAAATTTGTAATGGCAACCTCTATAGTTGACCTCTCTAAAGCATTAAATAACCAAAAACTAGCATATTCCCAGAAAATGTAGCTGTCTTTGTTGGGCGGTAACTCACAAATTGAAAAAATTAAAATAAAATTTTGAACAAGGGTTACTTTCGATTAAGTTATGTCAGGGAGCTAAAATTTCGTATGCGGACACAGGAATGTCTTGCTGAGGGTCATTTTTCCGCATTTTAGTTACTGTTTAGCATGTCGAGAGAAAACTACTAAAAACGCACATTGATGCCATTTTTCAAAATTCAACAAGCGATATCTCAGTTGTTCTTGACTCAAACGGAAAACTAGTAAAAATGACTCTGCAATAGGTTTTGGTCAATTCGTGCGCCAAATTTGAAAACACAATATTACTCGAGGTATGAGAAAACCTGGTTTAAAACATAAATTTCCTTCAGTATTTAACGATCAACGTAATTCATGCTTAGCTAACTGCTGGCTTGCCATTACAAAGGCGCAGCAGTGACCAAAAAGAATGGTTGATTTTGTTATCGTAAAATAGTGAAACAGACTGATTGGGGAGGACGAAAACGGGTGCGGTGACTATATATTTTCCATATATGTTTACAGACGCTTTGGAAATTGCGGTTGGGACGAATGACGTTATTTTAGTCGTACTCCCCCCCTTTCGAAATGTTACTCCAACACACTCTACACGCCTCGAATATGTCTGAATATTGCTATTATGAATTACTTTAGGTTGCCACATGTCCACAGTCGTTAAATATGAATGAATAAGTGACATTAAATGAAAGTAATGAAAGTAATGACATTTTATGGTAAATCTCGATTTTTGGGCGCAGTAGAAATATCTGCAGGCTGTCCGCTCACTGAAAGTAGTCTGGTTCGAGCTTAAAAATCAAAAACTTTAAAATGTTTTATTTTTCCAGTTTTTAGTCTGGGTTGTATCTATTTATATTAGTAATGGCTAAAAAATTCGACAACCAATTAAAATTGAAAAACTAAGCATATCAATTTTTTGTCAAATATGGAATTTTGGTCAAAATAAAAATTTTTTCATATACGATTAAAAGTTTTATCAGCACGATTGGGAACACAAGTAAGGTCTTTAAGCGATATTTCAGGTCATCAGGATTACTTACTATAATGTTAGCTTTCAAAATACGGTAAACGATACCAGCACCTTAAAACATAAATCTCCTTCAGTAATTAACGGTCAGCGTAATTTGTGCACAGTTAAGTGCTGGCTTGTCATTACAAAGGCGCAGCAGTGACCAAAAGACTAATTTGTTATCGTAAAATAGTGAAACAAAGTGCTAGGGGTGGAGGAAAATGGATGAGGCGGAGATATTTAATTCCAGTTATGTTAACAGATGCTGTGCAAATTTCGATGTCGACGAATAACTTTAATTAGTTGTACCTCCCCTACATAATTTTACTCCCCTGGCACTCTTCACGCGTAGAATATATCTGAATATTGCTACTATGGTTTACTTTAAGTTGCTAGTCATTCATCCACAGTCATTACATATGCATGAATAAGCTACATTAAACGAAAGAAATTGCAAAATGAAATTGCATCTGCATCTCGATTTTTTGGGCAGCAGATATAGCTGCATGTTGTCCGCACACCGAATGCAGTCTGGTTAGAGCGCGAATAATATGGATGGTGCATTCAATATGCAAGCCGAAGGGCTGCCATTGAATTTGTGGACAACACAAATGCTGTGTCGCATAATACTTGTACAAGGACTCTCGATATTTGAAATATTTATGTTATAGGATGATAGATGAATAAAGCATGTCTCCATTTAGAATTGGTAACAGTATTTGCTTGCCACAGCTGGGCTGGGAGTCCTATTTTTTTGGTATACATAGGGAATCTGTAGTACTTTAACAGTGATATGGGTTGAATGATTGCATTTATATTAGCGAAGAAAATCAAGAAAAATATGAAGAACACGTACTGGCAGCATAGATACTGCTGAATGATATGAAAGTAATGATTGCAAATGTCCAATGTGTCATGATCGATGGCGATGCTGAGAACACCACAGAGGATTGACAACGAAATGGAATGTATGCCACATAAATAGTTCTGCTTTAAAAGTAAAGCTGCTTTGCAGCTGACATCTTCTGTCACGAGATAGAATTAAATGCTAAATATAATTCTTGTTACGTTGAATTTGTTCATATATACTGCTGCTCTCTGCTCTAGTGCAAAATAAGCTTTACTTATTCGCAAATTGTAAGAGCACAGATTATAAGGAAAACCTGTCACCTTAATCTGGTAAAATTGATTTCAAATCAGAATGTGAACATTTTGAATAAGAAATAGTACATGTCAACGTTATGCCTTTTCTGGCGGGCAGAGCAGTTCATGTACTTAGAGGACCGATGTTATCGAAACTGGATTGAGTTCAACCCTGGTTGTACCCATTTTGGGCGCAACCCTTACATCTCAGAGTTTGCTAAGGCCCAGTGGTAAACCCTGTGCAATAAAAAATCTTGGTTTTGACCTTCCCTAATTAATTCGGACCTAACTGATCCCGGACTTCAAAACCAACCTTGTTATTTTAATCGATGGAAATTCACCTGTTCCTTCATAAACCGGGGTCAATGTTTCCAACCCAATCTCAATCCGAAATGAAGTTTCAACCCGGGTTTAGATGCTTGATAATATCGGTGTCGTATGAAGATTGAAAAACCATGCACTTGCGCAAATGCATGATTATCCCATGCCATGGGTCGTTTATGCACTTGCGCAAATTCATAAACGTCTCATGCACTTAATCAAATGCATACGACGTTTTATGAATTTAAGCAAATTCATATGCACTTGCTAAAATTCATAAAACGCCCTATGATATTTCTAAATTCATTATACAGTAAACGGACACTTTTCTATATTTGAAAGATCTTTAAGTTACTTTACCGTTATTTAGCTCAGCGTAAACATACATACACATAGTAAGTTACAACTTTAGCTTTTACAGATATTATCCATATCCAAAAATCCATATCCATTCAAAAATTATAAAAGTAAGATTTTGAAAATCTTGAATTTTAAAAGTGTTTGTTTAACTTTGATGATCATTTGAGTTTGCATTACTTCATTGTACATGCTAAAATTAAGAAATAGCTTGAACTAATAAATGATATTTAAAATAAATATATATTTTTAGTTTGAACACAAAGAACTGGAACAATATTTTAATTTTATTTTTTTGAGAATAGGTCAAAATACTATCACCTTTATTTCAGATAATTTCTATCACCTTTATTTTAACCTTTAAATAAAGCTTAGCACATACGACCCCAATTTATAAACTGAACAAATATAGAAAAGTATCCGTTTACTGTATGAATGAATTTGAGTAATCTCATAGGGCGTTTTATGAATTTTAGTAAGTGCATATGCATTTGCGCTAATTCATAAAACGTCGTATGAATTTTAGCAAGTGCATATGAATTTTCTTAAATTCATAAAACGTCGTATGCATTTGATTACGTGCATGGGACGTTTATGAATTTGCGCAAGTGCATAAACGACCCATGCACTTAAGGTGGTGATTCCCTTTGGTCACAAAAGTTTGCACCATTATTACTCGTTCATTACTTGGAGTTAGGAAGCCATTTTTATATCAAAATCTAGCTTGACATTTTCTCTTTTTAATGCATACCATGAAACTAATGTTGCTTTTTTAAAATATTTCTAACACATTTTAAAAGAAGTATAATTTTCCAGATTTTTTGCAGACTCAAGTAAATTTTTTCGTGAGACATCGGTTATATCATTCGATACCTCCATCAAATAGCTGGGGACGATTTTTTATTTATTGTGAAATCGCTCTTCGTTATAGAGAAATAAGCTGAAATGTGTGCGTAACCTGTATTTTGCCTGATTTTCAAATTTGTCAAAGCGATTACTTTAGCTAGAAAGCAGTAATCGGGGCAACTAAAAAAACGTCCCTGGGTATATTTGTGCAGAACTCATTTGTTAAGTAGCAGCCCTCCAACTTGCATGGTGAATGCTCCACAATCTTTGGAAAAAAATTGGTCGTGTTTTTGCAAAAACTACATTTTTCATGATAGCAGCCTACGGGATAGCTGTTGGAAAACGATCATCCATCGGATAATTTGCCCCTGTGAGACCTTCAGATCGACGCCCTTAGTTTGATTTTCCGGCTTGTGTAGTTCAAGAAATGATGGATTATTTGATCTCTGCAAAATGACAAGTTTTCGACGCCAAAATAAGAAAATCAGCTATATCGCACGCTAGAGAAAAGATAGAAAGTTTCTTTAAAAAGCAAAAATGTGAAGCTCAACAAGATCTTTCAAATGAATATAGTCATAACTGTATAGCTGCCGCCAAACTTTCAGAAATTTGGAAAAAACCGCCCTGATCGGAAATCTCGAATTTTTGAATCGGAATTGCGCGGAGGGTGTTAGAACGCTAAAAGAATGTATTTCGGAAAGTTTTGCCAAATTTCATCTTGATTTACACCGCCAAATAACAATATGTGCCCAAAAGGAATCACCACCTTAAGGGGGCGCTTGCATTACCGGGAGCGGTTCTCCTAGAGTTTATTTTTCAACGAATCTATTTCAAACTTTCAGCATAGGTAGCTGGTGCTAAATGCTAGCAATATGGAGAATTTCAATAATTCAGTGCGTAAGCTTGCGATTTACACAAGAGGGATAAGTTGAAATTTTCAAAACGCTGTCACTCATTAACGGCTGAATGAAATTAGCCAAATTTTTCACAAATGCGTAAATGAACATAACGCAGGGGCAATTTTTTCAGTTTTCCGAATTATGCGGTTTTGAGTATTTTATGAATATTCGAAAACTTTGAAAGTCAATATCTCACGGAATATGCGATTTAAACAAAAACTAAGAAAATTGCCCCTGCGTACCCGTCAAATAAACGTGCATGCAAAACTTGAGCGAGTTTGGTCGCAACATTTATGAGAAAATCAAATTGAAAAATTTCGCACTAATCGCATCAGTTTTACGCAAATATTATGCTTTTAATAAGTCGTACAGTGTATTTCATGAAATAATAAACAAATCCAACACAAAAGCAACGTGAAAAGCCCTGTAGAATTAATTTCCGAACGATAGGTTTTTACATTGGCATTCGCGTTGAGAATGGTAAACGTAACTTTGTCATGTATTGAATCGTCTGTAACTTTTGATTGCAACCACGTACAGGAGAGATTTGCACATCGTTGTAACGGACTTTTTATGCTCTTTCACCTGGTGCATTCGACGTTGTTGTTTGCAGCTTTAACAAAATTTCGAAATTTTAAGCCATTCTGGTAGCTAGCCAAGCATGTGGTCTCCGTTGCCGAAATTTTGTCAAAAGATGCCCCGCCAACCAAAGTAAGTTTAGTTGGGATTTCTTTAAAATTGAGCTATCGGTCTATATTTTATATCTATAATCCCGATAATGCAAGCGCCACCTTAAGCAAGTGCATGGAATAATCATGCATTTGAGCAAGTGCATGGTTTTTCAATCTTCATGCAACATCGGAACCTGTTTGTCGTGTAAATAAGAATTTAACTTGATCAAATTGGTGTAGAATTGATCAAACTCTGGGCGCTCTACTACTACTGTATTGCAACTTGAAGCAAAACTGGATTCACTTTGCTAGAGATGTCCTAGAATAATTTGATGCATCCCCATTCAACTGTAACGAAATGTGGTGATGGTGAATAGTATCAACAACAACAACAACAAACAACAACAAAGCGTTTATTTGGCCAGAACTAAGACGGCACGTAAGCACGAAGCAAAACATAATTTGCATACTACGTATATACGTATATATATACATTTATAACAGTGGCCAAAATGGTTACATACAATACAAAGCATGCACCAGGAACTATGTCAATTGGACACACACTAGACAGTACAAACGTACGTATATATACAATTGCTGCGAACACAAGAAACAAGTACATAAATTAGTATAAACAAATTACAATTACTAATGAAAGTCGTACTTAAGGTAATTACTAAAATCCTCTTTGTCCAGCAATTTTTTGAAGACAAAGGTATTTGGGGCAGCTACAATACTAGAATCTAAACTATTCCAAATCGGAATCACTCTATTTGCAAAAAAATATTTTCTGCAATCTAAACGAGGTTTCGAATTTCTCAATTTAAGTATATGACCTCTCGTGCCAGAGGCTACGGCATACGTAAAGAATTCTGCCGAATTTACATCATCCAATTGATAAATTATTTTATACGCCTGAGTAAGGTCTGCCTTCAGCCTGCGGCATTCTAGTGACTCAAGTCCCGTTAATTTTAGCCGTTCTTCGTACGAAAGATCCCTAATCTCGGGTATTCTTTTGGTAAACCTCCTCTGCACTACCTCTAGTTTACTTATATCTTTTTTCAGATGAGGTGACCAGACACACGAGTTATACTCTAATATGGGTCTTACATAGCTAATGAACATGGCAAAAAGGAATTTTAGATCTCGACACCAAAGACTTGAAAATTAGGGCCACTTTTTGATGTGCTTTTGCACATATTTTATCACAATGTGTAGAATATTTCATATCACTCGTTATATAAACTCCCAAGTCTTTGACGACATCTACTTTAGGTACCGTACAATCATTTATTACGAAATCATCAGTAAAATAGGGAGATCCCATTTCAATAAAAAGGCTTTTTTGCAAGGCTATCGAAAGTTGGTTCTCAGAAGCCCACTCAAACACACGTTCACAGTCATTTCGAAAGGACGTAAATTCGTTAAGAGATGCACTGGAGAAGTATAGTTTTGTGTCGTCAGCAAATATTTTAACATCAGCATTGGTGATTACATCGGGAAGGTCATTTATGTACAGTAAAAAGAGAAGTGGCCCGAGAACACTGCCTTGGGGTACTCCACTTGATACTACTACACAATCTGACAAAACGCCATTCACTCTGACATATTGCGTCCTACCACATAAAAATGCACATATCCAAGTCAACGCTGCTCCCATTATTCCGTAAGCGTCGAGTTTGCACATAAGCTTACTGTGTGATACAGAGTCGAAAGCCTTGCTAATGTCCAAATAAAGAACCTTGATCCCCTCCCCTTTGTCACGCATTTTTGTCCAGGAATTTAAACATTCAAGTAATTGGGTTTGTGTGGAGCGATGCGACATAAAACCATGTTGCTCCTTAGTGATGAGCTTGTTTTTAAGGAGATGATCAAGTAAAAAACGTTTCACGACTTTCTCCATAATTTTTGAGCATATACAGGTCAGAGATACTGGTCTGTAATTTTCAGGCCCCGATCGTGACCCCTTCCCTTTATAAATGGGGACCACATGAGCTACTAACCAATCCTCCTGCAGGACCCCTTCATCAAAACACTGTTGGAAAATAATTTGCAACGGTCGAGACAGTTGCAGCTTACAAGACTTTAAAAACTTAGCAGGAATGTTATCTGGCCCAGCAGCAGAAGCCGGTTTTAAAGTCCCAATGGCTTCTTCAATAGCCTTCGCCGTAAAAATAACATTTTCAAAAGCCGATTCAAATTCCTTTTCTACCAAAGGTACTGCCCTCCCGTTATCCCGCACGAATACAGATTCAAACTGCGAATTTAAGAAATTTGCTTTTTCACGATCATCAACGGCGATGTTATATTCTGCACATAGCGTAGATACGTTATCACGACATCCTAATTGACGTTTGACATAGGCGAAAAAAGCACGGTTGGAGGGTTTCTGAACGAATCTCATTTCATTGATGTAGTGAAAACGTCGAATTTCAGCATCACATAAATTCGAGATTTGTTCGAAAGCCAACTTATTTTCATTACTGGGGGAGTTGCGAACTTTTTTGAAAAGCTGCCTCTTTCGAATAAGTAGACGTCTAATATTTTTGGAGAATTTTGGCCGATCTCTCTCACAGAAAGTTTTTTGTGGTACATTTTCCTCAATCAGTTGGGTGCACAGTTTTTTAAAAGCTATCCATTTATCATTTACTGAAACATGTGTCGTAAAAAAGTTCCTCCAATTTATCATTTCAAGAGCAGTAGTAATTTCACCGTGCGCGATTCCAGCAGTAAAACGATTTGATCTCACGAGCTGGAGACTTGATATTTACATTAAAACATACACTACCATGATCACTATTTGCAACAGGAGCTTCAACACTTACGTCAGAAATTAAATTTGGATTGCTTTCAAAAACCAGATCTAAGTTGGCGTTTCCTCTCGTTGGACCTAAAACTTTCTGGGTAAAACCATTTTCAAGAAATAAAGTCATAAACTCATTTTGCTTGTGAATGTTAGTAGCACAAGGAATGCGCCAATCCACCCCAGGAAGATTGAAATCACCTGTAATAACAAGTGGAAGTCTCTTTTTAAGAAGAAATTTTATGCAATTTTCTAAACTTTGCAAACATACGGTATCGGTAACAGAAGATCTATAAAAGGTGCAATATATATGTTTTTCAATCTCCTTCCCGCTAACCTCAACACCGATGCCTTCAATAGAATTTAGAATTGGAAATTTTATTTCCCTGCTTGAAATAGATTTTTTCACCAAAATTGCAACTCCTCCTCCTCGATTGCCGGTTTTTCTATCATTTCGATAAATGTTATAGTTATTTTTGCAGAGAAATAAGCTATCTGGGCAATCTTCTTTTAACCATGTTTCGTTTAAACAGATGACGTCCGGAAAATTGTGATGAAGGCATATCTCGAAATGAAACTGCAGAAACTTGTTACAGATACTTCTGACATTACAAAATACAACAGAAAGACCATCACAGTTACGTACATTTGCAGGTGAGACAGCAGGATCAGAGACAGGACTTATCATAGTAGTAGCAGTAGCAGCAGTAATAGTGTTTCCAATAGGCATAGAAGCAGAAGCAGGAACAGAAATCGAATCTACAGCAACTCGTGGAACGGCCTTCCTACCTTGGCCTGACCGTCACTGAAGAGGAGGAAAATTGGACGTGTCCAGGTTTGTTATCAGGGCTTGGGCATAGGTCAGCGGTTGGTAGGAGTAATCAGGGGTAGGTAGCAGGGGACGTCGAAAGCGCCGTGGCGGACGGACCTGAGCCATTGGGCGAGGAGAATATTCAGGAGACTCTGTGTGGGTAATGAACGGACAAAAGAGTCGTTTGTGGCCTGGGCTCCGGCAGTGATGACACAAAACTTGTCCGTAGCGCTTCAACCTACAATTGTCAATGATGTGGCCTTTGATTCCACAGTGAAAGCACCATGGACTACCTGAATGCTGTCGCCGAGTATGAGTGGTACCACCTCGCTTCTGTCTGGTGGACCTTCCAATAGGCTGGACAGGAGATTCGCCATCCCGGATAATTTGAACAGCATCACCCATATCTACAATATCGTAAGAGGCAGAGTAGGATGATTCCGGGCCCACATGCGGGCGTAGCTCCATAATAATCTTTCCGAGCACATTCTGTCCAGGAAAAGTTGTTGAGCTAAGGGGACAGTCTCTGTGAAGACCTGTCGACCAGTACGCGTTCTTCGACGGATAGGTAGAGTGGGCTAGAAAGGCGTCATCAGAGCTGTGCAAGGCATCACGGAATGATGCACACTGCTCCAATTTGGCTTTCTGGATGTCCTTCATGAGCAAAAGCTCATATTCCATATCTCTGTTTGGTGATCTGTGGCAAGCCTTTCCAAAACTCTTTGCGGATGCAGGACTAGGAGCACCCAGCACTTTTTGTGCAGCTTCCTCGAAGCCGTAGAAAATAAGCCGATGGTATTGGAAGGCATGTTCAGCTGATTTGAACCAAATGCCATTGAAATAGAAATTGAATTTGTAGAAGCAGGACAGGGGATCACTTGGACCAGAAAAAGTGACAATCTGGGTAGGACGAGGAGAATTTAATGACAGAGACAGTTGGGATTCTGCCGAAGAAGGTTGGGGCTCAGTTTGCATACCTTGCGGTGTGGTACAAATAGTGATTGATTGGACGGCAGCGTTCCGATTTGGGACTCTGGGGTTTTGGCCGCTGCAAATCAGTGGAGCGCTTTTGCAGTCATCGCAGAGCCACACGATTGAGAGGAGCCATTTTCTCAAGACTCTTGAAATACTGCGTAATCAGTCCCACACATCGTGCGTGGTAACATTTGGAACAAACATAGCATGAAACGCAATGGTCAAGTTCTGCAATGTCATGCCCACAGTTGTTGGAGCAAGGCTGAGTAACGCCACTAGGATTCGATGGAGTTGGAGATGGAGGCATCTGTTTTTAAATTAATCAATCAATCAATCAATCAATCAGCAATGCTTCTTCTGATATGGGTGCTAGGAAGGATAGGCGGGAGAAGATAGGACAGTGGTCGGGATCATAGACATAAAGCCAGGGGGACCGAAAAGGATCCTCACACTGGAGTAAATATTGGACAGGAGTAGCTGCGCTGATGATTCGCCCAAATATCGGAGCGAGACCAATAAGGAAACCACCAGGAATTGAGGTAACTTTACAGCAATCAACCAATCTAGAACTGAATCAAATGGGTTAAAACAATTTATCAATATCAATTTATCAGTATCAATTTAAAGATATAGTAATGAAACATGTAAAATCGACAATGAGTCAGCACAATAGCTCAAATATGATGAGTTTTGTTTTGGTATAATGCAGTTTGTCCCTATGAAGCAGCATTTAATCTAAGTGTAGGTTCTGTTCAAACTGAAAGGAATTCTGCAAAAAATCTCGATTAAAAAAGTAAGCAAGCAAAGAGAAGGAATGCTACAAACTATCGCCTATGAAAGTTTAATGAGATGTGTATTAGGTGCAAAATTGCCTTTACTTCAAAATTAATTCAAGTGCTGTGGAGAGATGACACTTTTTAACCTCTCAGTCACAGGTGTAGAATACCTTACTTCCTTATTAGTCAAAAGCTCAGTTATTAGCTCGGTTAATGAAAGCAACAAGTTATATTAATGGGGGGCACCTGTTTTGGTCATTTTTTCTACTTTCTCGATCTGTGACTTTTACACATTTTACTGTATATTTTAAGGTGGTGATTCCTTTTGGGCACATATTGTTGGTTGGCGGCGTAAATCAAGATGAAATTTGACGAAACTTTCCAAAATACGTTCTTTTAGCATTCTAACACCCTCCGCGCAATCCCGATTCAAAAATTCGAGATTTCCGGTCGGTTTTTCCCTGTTTCTGAACGTGTGACAGGAGCTATACAGTTATGACTATATTCGTTCGAAAGATCTAGGTGAGCGTCATATTTTTCTTTTTATAGCAAAGTTCTAGCTTTTCTCTACCGTGAGATATAGCCGATTTTCTAGCTTTGGCGTCGAAAACTTGTCATTTTTGCAGAAATCAAATAATCCAACATTTCTTGAACTATGCAAGCCGTAAAATCTAACTAAGGGCGTCGATCTGAAGTTCTCATAGGGGCAAATTATCCGACACATGATTGTCTTCCAACAGCCATCTCTTAGGCTGCTATAATAGAAAATGCAGTTTTTGCAAAAACACGACCAATTGTTTTCCAAAGATTGTGGAGCATTCACCATCCATGCTGGAGGGCTGCTACTGAACACATGTGTTCGGAACAAATATACCCAGGGACGTTTTTTTAGTTACCCCGATTACTGCTTTCTAGCTAAAATAATCGCTTGACAAATTTGGAAAAAGCAGACAAAATACAGGTTACGCACACGTTTCAGCTCATTTCTCTATAACGAAGAGCGATTTCACAATAAATAAAAATTGTCCCCAGCTATTTGACGGAGGTATCGAATGATATAACCGATTTCTCGCGAAAAAATTTACTTTAGTTTGCAAAAAATCTGGAAAATTATACTTCTCCTGAAATGTGTTAAAAATATTTTTGAAAAGCAACATTAGTGTCATGGTATGCATTAAAAAGAGAAAATGTCAAGCTAGATTTTGATATAAAAATGGCTTCTTAACTCCAAGTAATGAATGACTAAATAATGATGCAAACTTAATGTGACCAAAGCGAATCACCACCTTAAGCGGTATATTTTAAGATTAAAGTTGTAAGTATCCCGCTTATTGAGTAATTTCACCTAAAATTTGAGATTTCATGCGTCAGCATAGAAAATTATAAAAGTAGTCACTTTTTCACATGCGCCAGAGAAATCTCACGAATGGCGAAACGGATCCGCCCAAGCTTTATATCATATTATTTCCATGTTTGTGTGTGATGTGATTTGTAGGAATCAAAATTTCAAATTAGGCCTTTAAAAATTTAAATTAGTACCAGATTAAAAGGTATGATTATCAATAACCTCATCACATTAGTTTTTAAAGCTTCATGCGGTTTTGCACCATATTAAAGTGATTCCAACTTAAGGTGGTGATTCCTTTTGAGCACAAATTGTTGGTTGGCGGCGCAAATCAGGATGAAATTTGGCGAAACTTTCCGAAATACATTCTTTTAGCGTTCTAACACCCTCCGCGCAATCCCGGTTCAAAAATTCGAGATTTCCGATCAGGGCGGTTTTTCCCAATTTCTGAAAGTTTGGCAGCAGCTATACAGTTATGACTATATTCATTTGAAAGATTTCGTTGAGCTTCACATTTTTGCTTTTTAAAGCACCTTTCTAGCTTTTCTCTAGCGTGCGATATAGCCGATTTTCTTGTTTTGGCGTCGAAAACTTGTCATTTTTGCAAAAATCAAATAGTCCATCATTTCTTGAACTACACAAGCCGATAAATCAAACTAAGGGCGTCGATCTGAAGGTCTCTCAGGGGCAAATTATCCGATGGATGATCGTCTTCCAACAGCTATCCCGTAGGCTGCTACCATGAAAAATGTAGTTTTTGCAAAAATACGACTAATTTTTTTCCAAAGATTGTGGAGCATTCACCATGCAAGTTGGAGGGCTGTTACTTAACAAATGAGTTCTGCACAAATATACCCAGGGACGTTTTTTTAGTTGTCCCGATTACTGCTTTCTAGCTAAAGTAATCGCTTGACAACTTTGGAAAAAGTAGGCAAAATACAGGTTACGCACACATTTCAGCTTATTTCTATATAACGAAGAGCGATTTCACAATAAATAAAAAATCGTCCCCAGCTATTTGATGGAGTTATCGAATGATACAACCGATGTCTCGCGAAAAAATTTACTTGAGTCTGCAAAAAATCTGGAAAATTATACTTCTTCTAAAATGTGTCAAAAATATTTTGAAAAAAGCAACATTAGTTTCATTGCATGCATTAAAAAGAGAAAATGTCAAGCTACATTTTGATATAAAAAGGGCTTCTTAACACCAAGTAATGAACGAGTAATAACGGTGCAAACTTTTGTGACCAAAGGGAATCACCACCTTAAGCCAAAATTTGAGAAAAAACTTTCAAAAAATGACCATTTTTAGCCAAAATAGCTAACTTTTGGGTCTAAAAATTTAGGCAATTTGGTGGGACACCCTCGAAATGTGATGGAGGTGTAGCGCGTCACCCCACACCATCCAGAATTCGGACCTCAGAACTATTAAAACTGGCCAGAAAAAGCAAAATTTTCTGTTATTTGGCTCTTTTTTCTTCAAAATGAGGCTTGTTTTTAACATTTTAGGCGGGCATTTGGGGGTGGGGTCTGCCTCCAAAATTTGGAGGGTGGGGTCGGCACTTTTCCCTTTGGGGGGGGGGGGGGTTCCCCCCCCCACCCCGCCCCCCAGGTATATACAGCTATGGCCACCCCCATAGTTTCCCTGGAACTTAGGGTCTCGGGGGGGGGGGGTAAATCTTGAGATTTTGGTGGTCGACCACCGAAATGTGATGGGGGTACCCCCCCGAACTCCCTCCCCAGAATTTGGACCTCAGAAATTTCGAAAAATGGCCAAAAATGCAATATTTTCTGTAGTTTAGCCCTTTTTTTTCTTCAAAATACTACTTGTTTTTAACGTTTTAGGCGTTTTTGCACCGTTTTAAAGCGACTTTAAGCCAAAATTTGAGAAAAAGTTTTCAAAAAAATGACCATTTTCAGCCAAAATTAGCTAACTTTTTGGGTCCAAAAATCGTTGGGGGGGAGGTAAAGTTGGTCGAAAATTTTGGGGGGAGATCCACCCCAAAGGAAACTAGGACCCCCCCCCCTACATCTAGGTGTGGCTGGCGACAAAAATGGGGGTGGGGGTTCAGAAAAAAGTAGGGAGGGGGGTTTGGCGAAAAAAGGGGGTGGGGAGGTCGCGAAAAGTCTATTTGGAAAGGAGGGGTAAGAAAAATTTCGAAAAAAGTCGGTTTTTCGTTAAAAAATTGAAAAATTTTCTCAATTTACAGCTATTTTTAACGATTTTTAGCTTAAATAAGCGAATTCTAGCAATTTTTCGCTAATTTTTGGAATTTTTTGGAAAAATTTCGAATTTTTAGCTAAAAATTTTCAAAAATTTAGGTAGGGGTTTGAGAATTGTTAGGGGGGAAGGGTCTGAAAAAATTGATTTGGGGGGAGGTGTAGGAAAAAATTTTTAGGGGGGAGGGTTGGCGACCCCTCCATTTGGGGGGAGGCCCCCCCCAACCCCCCAAACACACCTATGTCTAGGGGGCCCTCTGGAGACCCTCTAAGCTCCTCCCCCAGGGGCCTGTTGCATAAAAGTGATTAGTTGATTAGTGATTAGTGATTAGTTGATTAGTGTAGCGTTTTTCGAGAAAAACTTTTGCTACAGTCAGCTATGTTTGGAGTTTTTTGTACCATATCGTAGCT
The DNA here is from genome assembly GCA_030248195.1 of Trissonchulus latispiculum. Taxonomy (NCBI): domain Eukaryota; kingdom Metazoa; phylum Nematoda; class Enoplea; order Enoplida; family Ironidae; genus Trissonchulus; species Trissonchulus latispiculum. The sequence goes on from JASAND010003100.1 coordinate 18,939, forward strand.
GTTGAAGTGCGTTTTCCAAATTCATAAAGTATTTAATTTATGTATATATATCCGCACTGACTCATTCAGGCAAAGAAAAATTTTTAACTTAATCTTAATTTCTTTACTATTTAAGCTGGCATAATTTCAATTTAAGTTGAAACTTAATTTAGTCTTTGGATTTTATTAGAACGCTCAAAGCGCTTCAATATGACATATATAAATTATTGTAGTATAGTCAGGTCAGGTGGGGGAAAACATGCCGGAAAAGAGGGGGAAAACATGGTCGCCTACTCCCCAACCATAGCAGCTGCAGCTGCCTAGTATAGCCCATTAGAAAGAAGTCTTAAACTATACCACGCAGTACCAGATTGGTTTCTAAGTTCGATTCTGTAAGTACAGTACTTGACCAAAGTTGACCTCCCAAAATGGGCCAAAATGCTAAGGATTTTCGAAAGTTTGCAAGTATGTATCTAACCAACGATAGAACTTTGGCTACTATAAATTTGCATGCGGGCATAATTCTACTTGCTCTATCACATGGCAATATTGGTTCCCCCTACGTGCACCCAGTAAAAAAATTTTACCATGTTTCCCCCCCACATTGGATCCACTAGAGCGGGGAAAAACATGGCGACCAAATTTTCAAATTTTTGCGTATGCTTCAGGAAGGCGTAACTAATGCGTCTATAGGAAAATATCAAAACGTGGACACCCAGAAATCTAACCAACCTTATTCACGCGACCGGTTTCGAGACCGGTGTGGTCCCTTCGTCAGGCGACTCCTGGGGCCAATGTTATCAAAAGTGGGTTGAGTTCAACCCGGGTTGAATCCATTTTCGGGTTCAACCCTGAAATTTTGGGGTTGGCTAAACCCCGACGGTCAACCCTATGTTATCAATCATTTTTGGGGTTGGGTTAGCTTAACCCGGGTTGACGTGTTTCAACCCCGATTGAACCCAATTTTCAACCCTGATTTCAACCCAATTTTTATAAAGCAGCTTAGTTTGAGGCAGCTGGCTAGCGATCCACAATTAATCACACTTTTGCTAGCTTATCATAAATGGCTAAATACCAAGCAAAACAGTGATTAGGATAAAAAAATAAAAGCACTGAAAAACGTACTGAAAGAAATAAATTATATACTTTGTTTTCAATTATTTCCTCATACATCCCCAATGGCGGCATGAGGCGTATATTTTATACTTATTTTAAAAGACCATAGAATATCCCATTTAATGTCTTTCAAACTAAAACATTTTATTATAAAACTAAGAAGATCATTCTCTATTATATATATTTCAACCCGGGTTGAAATCTCAACCCTCCTCACTGAGCAGGGTTGAAATTCATCCATTTCAACCCCAAAATCAACCCAATTTTTCAACCCAAATTTAGTGATAACATTGGGTTGGATCTCAACCCCAATTTCAACCCCAACCCTACAATTTCAACCCGGGTTTATTCAACCCTGTTATGATAACATCGGGTTGAAGTTTTCAACCCCAATGTCAACCCGGGTTGAGGTTTCAACCCGGGTTGAGATGATTGATAACATCGGCCCCTGGGTATTACTCGCTGCAAACGTTCCTGGGGGGCTATAGGATTCCTTATTCGAATGGGAGGGTAGGTGACAGGCTTGGGAGACAGGGGGCGGGCACTTCCTGGAGGAAGGGGGGCCTGGGAAGGTTGGGGGGGCGCTGCTGTGTTCGGTAGAATGGATGCTAACAATGTCAGACTCGGAAGGTGGGGACTTGTTGAAACGTAGGATATGTTCCCAATTTAAATTGAGAGGATATATAGTACTCCGTACAAAGCTGGCTAATCCACCGTTTTGCTTTCTTCTTTCTGATGGTCTCGTCCGTTGCAGAATCAATAACAGAGACCAGTAAGTCGGTTAAATCATGACAATGATCTCTGAAATCACAAGCCCAGCGTGCCCCCCTTCCTCCCGGAAGTTCTCTACGTGCCCCCCTTCCTCCAGGAAGTGCCCAGAGTGCCCCCCCTTCCTCTAGGAAGTGCCCCCCTGTCTCCCGAGCCTGTCGCCTACCCTCCCATTCGAATAAGGAATCCTATAGCCCCCCAGGAACGTTTGCAGCGAGTAACAGCCAGGAGTCGCCTGACGAAGGGACCACACCGGTCTCGAAACCGGTCGCGTGAATAAGGTTGGTTAGATTTCTGGGTGTCCACGTTTTGATATTTTCCTATTGATTCTCATTGATATCTGTGTATCCCCCGTGGATCCGTGGACTGGTGTCTGTTTTGACTCTTTATTGTTCTAATGCGTCTATAGGAAATAGAATGCTTTAAAACCATTAAAAACCTCAAATATGCCAACTTTTGATCAACGTTTTTGAAGCTTCTTGCTCGAATATTTGATTTGCAGCATCAACATTCCAGGTTTCATAAGTTCTGTGGTAAAAATGAAAATTTTGAAAAAACTTAAAAAATGATGGAATGTTGCAATTTTTAACAACTAACGTGTTTCCAGTGATACTCTGCTTAGTATATATGGCCAGTTCCCAGCAGGTTTAATGCCCAAACAGGTAAGGTACGGCGGATTTGTCGTTTTGATTAAAAAATCGGGATTTTTAGCTTGCTGTGAGGTTAGAAGAGAGCCTAGGCAGTTTTGCACGCTGAAAACAGCTGAAACCAGAGTTTTTTTTGTTCCAAAAAGTGTTCTTTGGAACACATTTTTTCCAGAAAGAACAAAAATTTTTAAAAAAGAACAATAAAGGAACAGAGAAAAAAGCAAAATTAGAAGTTGAAAAAGAACACAAAATTAATATTTTCCTTAGCCGAAAACGCAAAATTTCAAAAAATTTCTTCAACTTCTGGGGGGCTTCGCCCCCCAGACCCCCCAGTTTTGTCATGTCTGCCTGCACCAGTAGTTTACAATTATGTTCTTGCTTCAAACTGTAACGCTTCATGGCATTAGGTCTATTGTGCCTGTCTCCTTCGACTTGCTATATACTGCAAACAAAGACAGGCACAGGTGCATATATACACAAATGTTAGCAGCAGGCGAGTTGATATTCCTCAGAGAGTTCTTGTGTGAGATAAATTGAAGATTTGTAGCCAATTTTATGTTCTCCCGTTTTCAAAAAAGAATAGAGACAAAAGCAAGATCTTTAAATTTTAAAATTGCGTTTCTTTAATTTCTCCAAATTTTATATAGTTTGATCGCATGAAGCCAAGAAGGTTTTTATAAAATTTGTTTATTCGTGAAGTGTGAGCGTTCATATACACGTACTTAATTATGATAAATAGTTGTATGTAGTAAGCCGTTCAAACTTTTAAATTATTTAACTTTAAATTTTTATTACATTTTTCCATTTTTTACGAAATTTTTGGAAAAAAGAACAATTTCACTTAAAAAAGAACAAAATTTTTTAAAAAAGAACAATTTTGGAACATGTCCGGTTTTCAAAAAAAAACCCTGGCTGAAACAATGCTTTTAAAACACTCTAAATGGGTGGTTGGTAGAAATCCGGGCCATGCTTTTCCCCGCACCATGTTTTTTCCCCGATTTGCGGGTAAAAAACATGGACAAATCCTGTTACCGCCAAAGCTAAGAAAGGTATAAGAGAAGTTTGAATATACGATTGGATAGGTATTTACCCACTGTAGCTAACGGTATACTCAAACCGATCCAAAACCAAACGGAGAAAAAGTTGGAAGCTTGCTTCCCTATTCATGTTTTCCCCCCACCTGACTATAGCCCATTCGTAGCTTTCATGTACTATATCATAGGGGTCGCGGCAGCGACCCCTATAATATGTGTGAAAAGTGGCTGGAGACAGTGTAAAATAAGCTGCGCAGAAGCTGCGCAAAATCCTGCGCAGATCCTGCGCAGATTTCATGCGCAAATTGTAGAGCACATCGAGTTTAGTATGTCTGTGAAGTTTCAGCCCCGTATCACTTACCGTTAAAAAGTTGCGCCCCGGACCGGTTATGGCGGCGATGTTTTTTTTTTTCCGGTTTCTCCTATTTGATGGTTGTATTGTACATAATGTTCGCCGCTTTCACGTGATCTGCAGCGGTGGGCCAACCTAAAGGGCTATGGGGTCTAGTAGTACCCTCTAAAGAATTTAAGAATCACAACTTTTTTTGCGCCGCAGCTGCGCCACAGCGCCGCAGTGGCGCCGCAAAGTCGGCTCATAGCGAAAAGTGACCATTTTTGTGGTCGTCGCTCAGGTCGAACGTTACGAGCTGGAGCTGATTTCTTTTTATAATCAGAAATTACATATATTGAACTAACTAACGGTCCAGGTTGCGTTTCTCTATCACTTCCCTAGCGACCACAGTGGCCCGTCAAAGATGGCGAAAATTCGAAAAATGAAAAATCGAAATTTCTCGCTATCTATTTAACCTTGAACGCTCAAATCTTCCATACAATGGTTTTCTGGCACGGAGAATCGATTCCCGCAGTCAGTTTTACCGTCAGACCCACCCATCTTGCTGGGCTGGTTCCACTTTGCCGTCGGGAGGGTCAAGTCGGAAACCGCTTCCTGGAGGTCCATAGTAGGCTCTACCTGGCCTCTCAAAACTTTGTCTATAGGGGTTTTCTGGTGTGCCCAGCTCATTCCCGGTATCCGTTTTGCCGTCCGACGTACCTATTTTGCTGGGCTGGTTCCACTTTGCCGTTTGAAGGGTAAATCGGGTAGGGGGTCAAGTGGTCGAAAATAAAATTTTTCAAAAGTGGTCAAATTTGGTACCAAATGAAAGCCCTAAGCGAGCTGAGCAACGTTTGTCATAGAACTGCATGCTCAAAGTGGCTGTAGAGTACTGTGGTGGGTTGGGGTGGGGACTTAGGCGATTTTCGGTCAAAAATGAAAGTTTTCAAAAGTGGTCAAATTTGGTACCAAATGAAAGCCCTAAGCGAGCTGAGCAACTTTTGTCATAGAACTGCATGCTCAAAGTGGCTGTAGAGTGCTGTGGTGGGGTGGGGTGGGGACTTAGGCGATTTTCGGTCAAAAATGAAAGTTTTCAAAAGTGGTCAAATTTGGTACCAAATGAAAGCCCTAAGCGAGCTGAGCAACTTTTGTCATAGAACTGCATGCTCAAAGTGGCTGTAGAGTGCTGTGGTGGGGACTTAGGCGATTTTCGGTCAAAAATGAAAGTTTTCAAAAGTGGTCAAATTTGGTATCAAATGAAACCCTAAGCGAGCTGAGCAACTTTTTGTCATAGAACTGCATGCTCAAAGTGGCTGTAGAGTGCTGTGGTGGGGTGGGGTGGGGACTTAGGCGATTTTCGGTCAAAAATGAAAGTTTTCAAAAGTGGTCAAATTTGGTACCAAATGAAAGCCCTAAGCGAGCTGAGCAACGTTTGTCATAGAACTGCATGCTCAAAGTGGCTGTAGAGTGCTGTGGTGGGTTGGGGTGGGGACTTGGGCGATTTTCGGTCAAAAATGAAAGCTTTCAAAAGTGGTCAAAATTGGTAACAAATGAAAGCCCTAAGCGAGCTGAGCAACTTTTGTCATAGAACTGCATGCTCAAAGTGGCTGTAGAGTGCTGTGGTGGGGTGGGGGTGGGGACTTAGGCGATTTTCGGTCAAAAATGAAAGTTTTCAAAAGTGGTCAAATTTGGTACCAAATGAAAGCCCTAAGCGAGCTGAGCAACTTTTGTCATAGAACTGCATGCTCAAAGTGGCTGTAGAGTGCTGTGGTGGGGACTCAGGCGATTTTCGGTCAAAAATGAAAGTTTTCAAAAGTGGTCAAATTTGGTACCAAATGAAAGCCCTAAGCGAGCTGAGCAACTTTTGTCATAGAACTGCATGCTCAAAGTGGCTGTAGAGTGCTGTGGTGGGGTGGGGTGGGGACTTAGGCGATTTTCGGTCAAAAATGAAAGTTTTCAAAAGTGGTCAAATTTGGTACCAAATGAAAGCCCTAAGCGAGCTGAGCAACTTTTGTCATAGAACTGCATGCTCAAAGTGGCTGTAGAGTGCTGTGGTGGGGACTTATGCGATTTTTGGTCAAAAATGAAAGTTTTCAAAAGTGGTCAAATTTGGTATCAAATGAAAGCCCTAAGTGAGCTGAGCAACTTTTGACATGGAACCATCCACCAATATTTGCTGTGCCAAATAACGTCACGTGCCCATGAAACTTTTGTCTTTACTTCTTCAACCGGAATTTAAAGGATATATATATACCTATTTATATTTATTATATACGTATTTAAAGGATATTTAAAGGATATATATACGATACAGCCAACACACACATATTATCCTCTTTTGTGCGGAGCATTTTTGTTACTTGTACATATATATATGTACTATATACATACTTGGGGGGGTGGGGGGAAATGGAAATCCGACCAAAATCCTGGATCCGTTCTGCTCCCCCCAACTTTTTGGGGGGCCCTTTGGAGACCCCCAACCCCCCCCCCCCCCTAGGACCCCCCCAACCCTCTCCCAAAAAATTTCTATTTTTAGGCAAAAATCTCATTTTCAGCCGTTTTCAATGCCAATGAATATTCAATTATGAAGCAATTGTGACATTCGACGTTGTCTTTAAACTCGAAAACTTGACTGCCAACATGTTTCCAAGTCCAAAATAAGGTCAATAATGAGCCAGAAAGCCCATAATACAGTTAAATACGTATTTCTCGCAATTTTTGGCCGAGGGGGAAATGGGAATCCGATCAAAATCCTGGATCCGTTCTGCTCCCCCCAACTTTTTGGGGGGTTCTGTGGAGACCCCCAACCCCCCCCCCAGGACCCCCCAACCCTCTCCCAAAAAATTTCTATTTTTAGGCCAAAAATCGCATTTTCAGCCGTTTCCAATGCCAATGAATATTCAATTATGAAGCAATTCTGACATTCGACGTTGTTTTTAAACTCGAAAACTTGACTGCCAACATGTTTCCAAGTCCAAAATAAGGTCAATAATGAGCCAGAAAGCCCATAATGCAGTTAAATGCGTATTTCTCGCAATGATAAACACTTTAAGCCAAAAATTGGACGTTTTTGGAAAAATTGCAAAATTTAGCCTAAAAATACTCAATTTTTGGCCGATTACCTCCTCCCCCGTGCCCGTCCGCCCTAAAACTTTCTAGGGGGGGGGGGGTTTGAGAAAATGGCTGGGGGCTACCCCCTCCTTACACCTATGGAATCTAATCTACGTACTGATAGATCGATCCATCGGATTTTGGGTGGGTGGACTATTTTGGGCACCCTAGTCGGAGGAGTTGGGTTTCGGCAGCCAAACTCGCATATGTTAAGGTTGGGACTTGTGGCTATTACCATGAAAAAATTTTCAGGCTGCGGCTTGTTGTTAGCCGTCTAGGTGGGTGATTGTTTTTTGTGAATTTTCAAGGTGATTGTTTTTTGTGAACATTGCTTCTATGGGGGTCTCCACCTCCAAGTCCAGCACGTCTCCGCAAAGCATTCAAAGGGGGGAGCCCGGAGTAGGGCCAAGATAAGGACCACCGGTATAAATGACATCAATGACCCACAAGCTCGGTAGCATAACTTAATGACCGGAGGCAAGTGGCGTAGATACAAAAAATTTTCAGGGGGGGCGGTTTGGACCGAAGTCTGGGGGGGGGGGTTAAAAATTTTTTATTTTTTGCTCAACAATTGTATGAACACTATGTACAAAATTTTTATAAGGTTCTAAACTTCAATCTATTATAACCGAAAGCGGCATGCAAAAACCCAAAAAGCGGGGTCTGGGGGGCTGAGCCCCCCAGAAGTTGAGAAAATTTTTCAATTTTGCCATTAAAACGCTGTTGAAACGTTGAATTCTTTGTATTGTATATTACCAATTGCCAAAACCAAATTTTGTAGCTTATATAATTTGCTAAATATTTTCCACTTCTATAGTCTCGTACGAAAATTCAGATTGGATGCTCCCATTATGAACAGGGTATTCCAAGCAGCACATTTCCAGTGTCCATTATTTAAGGCAATCATGTTTGCATTAATGCAGCTAATAAAACTACAAAGCTGGCAAAGCAAAGTAAAGTAAAGCAAACTAGTAAAGGTTTAATTATATATAGTATGCTGATAACTAAGTCGCGCCGAAGGCGCGAAAATTTTTGAATGAAGCATATACAAATGCACTAATTTTTTGGGGCATTTTAGTACAATTTCTTTGCGTTTATAATAAATTTAAAAGGCCGCGCTTCGCGCGGGCTTAAAATTTTTCTTCTGGCCAATTTTTGTCAGGGGGGCAAAACCATTTCGGGGGGGGGGCGGCCGCCCCCCCCCGGATCTACGCTAGTTACCGGAGGCTTCCAACACCGACATGACTGAGGATAAAACAGGGCGAAATACAATCAGCCATACCCCCGCGTAGTTAGAATCCATTTAGCGCGCTGGCCAGGGAGCACGTGGAAGGATAATCGCCAACTCCATCGACCACAGCATGAAGGAAATCTCCAACCGGACGCGGATACTTCTGCTCCCCAGAACCCTGCGAAACGGGCCCTAATGACAGCTCCCCTCCATCAGTGGAAACGCCCTCCAGGTGGCGTGCGAATGACGTGGCATCGGACTATTTTGAAAGATCTTTCACCTCTGGCGCTGCACCATTACAGATCCTAGATAACAGACTGGAAGCAAATACTTGCGGACATTGCTATCGATAAATCCCAATGGACGATTATGACAACCTCACTCATTGGAGCAGCGGAGGATCCTGCACAGGCCTCCAGATAAGCAAAGCAAGTAAGCTCCCCAGAACTACCTTCAGCCTCCTCACTTGGAACATTTGGAAACGTCTAGAGGAGCTCATCCCAAGAAAATGCACTATCCAGTGGATCCCGGGCCACCCGGAATCAGAGGGAATGGAATTGCTGACCAATGGGCAGCTGCTGGCTGTGTTGTTGTTGTTGTTGTTTCCTGGATTTTCTGGCGCTGCCAATATGATTGGGACGGCTAAAGCCGGCCCACACCCTGTAGGAAATCCACCACTGCCTTGGGGACCTCCGACAGGACGGCCAACGAAGGGTTGGTTCCCAAGTACCGGACCCGGGTGGAAGTGTGCGCTGGGCAGTCTATGAGTAGGTGTTGTAGGTCCTCGGGGCACTGCCCACAGTTTGGGCTGTCTGCAATACCGATTCTGTGTCTGTACTGGGCCAACAGTTTTGAGTGTCCGTTACATCTCAGTTGGGCAAGGGCAAGGCTGTCCAGATGGTAACATCGGATGGCGGGAGTGTCTGGAGGGTGTCCAGTGCACAGCGGCGGAGTTCCTCCTTGTCTGAGGATTTGCGGACCATATCATTGAGACATGGCTCCTTGAAGGTGGCTGACACTCCCAGCCACGGCGGGACTGACGGTAGCTGCAGCTCTTCTCTTCTGTGGTTTCACAGTCCGATTTCGTTGCTGATATTGGAGCCAATCTGGTCTTCTCTCGTCCTTCTTGAAATTAAAATTATAAACAATCTGCCGCCATGACGTCTGTGACTTCAACCGTTGTGGGACCTCTCGTTCAGCAACTGTCCGTCTTGGGTTCTGAGCCGGCAAACGTAGGGACTTTTCATGGGCGCAGGCAACCAGCTCTTCTCCGCGAGTTCTGAAGGCAGGGAGGTTAGCTTCAGATTGAACATAGTTTGCCGGTGAGCCGGTGTAGCAGCCCGTGATTACACGGACAGCGGAGTTCTGGATGGCCTCCAGCCTGCTACTGAGGTGTCGGAGGCAGACGGGAACCAGGCAGGGAGAGCATATTCGGACAGAGCGGATATAGGCTACACACATTTTTCTGAGGTCTTCCTTTCCTGGGCCCCACGAGCTGCTGGCTGTCATCTGAATCAATCGGAGGTGGCAATAGATTATGCCAGTGCCAAGTCAGCCATTCTTCTTTTTCGTGTTCCATCGTGAATTAATACAATGTGGTTGGAGCAGACCAAATCCGTCAAATCCGCCCCACATCCCTCAGGAAGGCAAGCACCCTGGGCTGGGGGGTCCCTGAGAAAATATCCAACCTCGGCCTGGTCCACAGGTTCCGCCTGCGAGCTGAGCGATGCCGGGGACAGTGTCAAGTTCCTCGGCCTGTCCCCCAAACTAACCTGCTTAGTATTGGAACCGGAGGCAGTTCTTGGCTTTCTCCAGGAGAGCGGCCTCATCTGATGGCCGCCGTGTATGGGAAACCGCGGACGACCACCCAACTCAAACTTCCAAAGCCGTTTCTTTTTAGCAATAAGGAGCTTTAGAGAAATGGGTGGCATTTTACGTTTGCCTCTTATTTCCAGTCTGGTGCTTAGCTCTCGAAACAAGCAAACAAAACAAACAAAAACAATAAACAAGAAAATGTAAATTACTCCCAATTACGAGCATTTCACACAGGTATTCCAACAGCCGAGATAAGGGAGAGCACGTGCCGAGGGCCCGCTGACAAAATCTGAAGAATTCAACCGGTTCCTAGTAGCTGGGTCCCCCACCAGTAACCAAAAACTAAGACCCGGTGCCGCTCCCCGGCACAGCACTCTACCTGGCACCCGGTGCAGCAGTCCACTTTGCGTTCTCGGCTCACACCGGTAGTCCAGTCCTTCGGAGAGCTCACTCCAGGCAGTCCTCCTTCCCGGAGGGCCATGGCCGTCACAACAGCACCAGACCCTGGCAAGGATCCAAATGAAGAGCCATTGCACTTTTCCCCACTAGACACCCACCGAGGCAATGCGGTCCCCAACACCCACCCTTAAGGCTCCTGACGCTTTCACAAGTACCTAATGCTCTTCTCTGATACGATGCCCTGCCGGTCAACCACTCCACAGCTAATGCTCGCAACGAGATGACAGTAACAATTTGTATGGGCCAGGGGGAATGGAGAAAGCTCACTAAATCAAAACAATCTCCAGCTGGACCGCCGCTCTCACAAATAAAAATCCAGCGAGGCCCCCGCCACTAATGTTACGTAGCTTCTTAAAATTTAGCTTTAAAATCGCTAGGCATGACTGTGTCGGCATAGGCTCGTCGTTTCCCAGAGTGTGTAACAGTGTGCAATTTTAGTTCCCGACTGGTGACCGGTGGCAGGTGAGGGACTCCCTCCGCGTCTAGATCACCCTCCCCCCAGGTCTCACAGGCACTAGCGCCAAATAGCCCTATATAATATATGGCTATTTGTTAGGGATGGACCGGAATTCCGGTTCCGGTACTTTTTGGTTCCGGTTCCGGTTCCGGTTTTTGAAAACGTACCGGAACCGGAACCAATTTTAGCCTATGATCAAAAGCAAAATTTTATTAAAAATTTCAAAAATTTTATCAAACTTCTTTAAAACTTTTTGAAAAACTGCGATTCTCTTATTATATAAACAGAATATGATTTATTCAAAATTTTTCGCCTGAGGCGCTATTGCTTTACTTAGAATGTTTAGAATTTGTATAATAATGTCTATTGTTTTTAAAATTTAAAATTAAAAAACCCTGATGAAGCTAGCCAAAAAGAAGAAAATTCGGTTAATTCAACTTGGAGAAATTGTGCAAATCTACTTTCTTTGAAACTTGTGAAAATTACTTTTGGCTTATACGCTTAATGGACGAAAATTTATATATTGCAACCAGGCAGAAAACATTTGTATTTTAATCAAAAAATTCCAATTACAAAGTAATTATACTGAGATATAATTACAAGCGAAGGAATTAAACGCCGATGTTCTAAACAAGTCCAATTTTGTAGCTGATGTTGAGATGTTATAAGTTCGTAACCAGATTAGATTTTACAACACGGAATTTGTACAAGAACAGTAATTTTCAAAAAAAATTATTTTAATTTTGTCTGAAATGCAGAAAGAATAAAAGGAAACTAAAATGGTAGTAGATATCTTTTGTTTTCTAAAAATGTAAATGGCATCATTACTTTTTTAAATTTGTATATATATATTTTGAAAATGTTGCAACTTTTCCTGGAGCTCTAGTAAAGTTAATGAACTTTTTGATTATGACTAGAAAAAACTATCAGACAAGCCAGATAAAACTAAACAAGTTTCTGACTTATTTTGCCGAAAGCTGTAAGAGCAATTTTTGGTGCTCGCAAAAATTTCGTGGAATCAGTTTCTATCTACTTATTTAGGCTTAATTGAAAATTCAGCTTAACTAATTAAGAAATTAAATTTTATTTGGCAGTAAATCTCCTTTAAAAGTCAACATACATTCGATTAAATTATTCATCAAAATTCGTAAATATAATGTAAAAATATATATATAGATGCCATTTATTCATCGAAAATGTGTTCGAATAATATAAATATAATATATATATATATATTATATATACAAATAGTATTTGTATATATATATATATATTATATATATTAATTATATATTACATTACATTTTACTATATATATTACATTATATATATTTTACATTCATATATATTACATTATTATATATATTACATTACATATATTACATATATATTATAGCATCTTGAAGTTTATCCACTGTGAAGTTGCAATCCGTTTTGGTCTAGGTCTTTCCAGGAGTTTAGGGTGACACATCAAATTTCACCTTGTCTGATCCCCATGTTGAGACCGAAAACTTCAAAATTTTCGACCTGCCCGCCAGAGTAGTTTTTGGACACTCTTTAAGGTGGGCTATTGTAATCCGATCTATCTCACATGAGTGACTTACACTGCCGATGTATGTTTTCTCCGCATCTCGGGCTGATTTTTTCTTCCCCGCCGCGCAGACGCTTACTTTTGAAAAAGGATCTGTCTCCGCTTTTGGTATCAGGTTGTTGATTGCCCCCCTACCAAAATCTTATAGTGGTATATTAATTTATATAATGCACATGGTATTACGTAAGGCGTATAGATACGCACCTAGCATATATACATGTATATGATAGGGTTCCTGTAGTTGGCTGGCTTTGAGGTTGGTCGGAAGTCGGAACTTGGAATGTCTGTATATAGGCAAGTGCTGGATATATACTTCTCTTCTGTTTAGTCTTATTGATTTTTGACAGTTTATCTCAGTTGGTTGGTTAGGACGTGTATGTATATTTTTTGAGAGTCTTAGATGGAAAAAATTTGGTTCTAGCTAATATATATATATGCGTATATATATACGAATTTCGGCTCCTATATTGTACGTACATTTGTGGAAACGAACGGATACATATGGATATATATATATATATATACATATAGACGTAGTTTGGGGTCTGATGAACTATTCCAAGGAGGTATTAGAATCAGATTGCGTCATATGTTAGACATACATACTCTTCAACGTCCATTCGTGCATGTACGTATATATGTATGAATTAATAAGCCTGTGTATTATTATTGTACGTAATTCCTAATTCCTACCTACCTACCTTATATATACCTATATACCTTACTGTATTATATTATGTACATATTATCCTATCTGTAATTACGTAATATTTATATAGCTATAGCACCTGTTCTGGCTTTTTCCTAGGCAAAAATTTCTGGGGAGGGATGTCTGGAGCGGGGGGACTCGGATTTCTGGGGGGGGGGAAGAAAAATTTTTAGAAAAGTCTAAAAAATAGCTATTTTTTGCTGCTGATCTAAAAAATTGACTATTTTTAACTTAAATTTAAGCTTAAAATAGCTAAAAAAAGCATAAAAATGGGTAAAAATCCGGCGAAGCCGGAAAAATTTCAAAATTTTCCCTCAAAACCCTATTTTTCCGGGCACTTTAGGGTGGGGGGTTCTGGGGGGGGAAGGCCCGAATCCTGGTTGGGGCGACCCAAGTCTGGGGGGAGGGATTTCTGGGGTGCCCCCCCCCGTAGGAAAAAGCCAATGGCACATGTAAGAACAGCATTGCCTGTCACCGAAACAATTCAAGCCACGGTCCGCTTTAGCCAGGCAGACGTCAACCTTATCGTGGATTATATATGCAATGTTTTTAATTAAACATTTATTTGAATATATATACCTATGTATATTATATATCTAAAAAGTATCAACAAAAATCGTTTTGTGCTTCTGTGCGGTGATTATGCTGAAGTCAGTCAAAGCGACGAAGAGGGAAGGGTTAGGCTTTTAAGGTGTTTCAACCGGTTTTTTTGCAAATTTCCATGTTCGTACGCTCTAACCTAACTTGAATTTCTTTTGGTCTCTCAACAATTTATTTCTGGACCCCCTCGATATTTATTTAAAGTCTGTGTGTATTTGTCAAATTTTCCAGACATTTTGGTTGATATAAATACCAAAATGTCTGGAAAATTGATACACAGACTTTCTAAATATCAGTAAATAAATTGTTGAACAAGTTAGGTAGAGCGTACAGTATGGAAACCGTACCTTAAAAGTAGCCTCCCTCTTCAATTGTTTCGACGACAACTTTTTTAGAAACTTGCAAAACATTTTGTTGATACTTTAGATATATAATACATAGTATATATATTCAAATAAATGTTTAATTAAAAACATTGCATACTTACTAATCCACGATATCTGCCTATGCGGCTGAGTGACGGTGGCGGAGCAATTACATGGGCTTTTTTCCGGGGGGGGGCACCCGAAATCCTACGAGATTTGTCGCCCCCACCCTAAAGTGCCCGGAAAATAGGGTTTTGAGAAAATTTACGAGCTTTTTACCCATTTTTATGCTTTTAGCTATTTTAAGCTTAAATTTAAGTTATAGTCAATTTTTTAGATCAGCAGCAAAAAATAGCTATTTTAGACTTTTCTACTTTCTTCGAGTCCCCCGCTCCAGACATCCCTCCCCAGAAATTTTTGCCTAGGAAAAAGCCAGAACAGGTGCTATAGCTATATAAATATTACGTAATTACAGATAGGATAATATGTACATAATATAATACAGTAGGTATATAGGTATATAGGTAGGTAGGTAGGAATTAGGAATTACGTACAATAATATACACCCAGGCTTATTAATTCATACATATATACGTACATGCACGGAAATGTGAAAATGTATGTCCTGTTTTGATCTGATTCTAATACTCCTTGGAATAGTTCATCAGACCCCAAACCTGTCTATATGTATATATATATATATATCCATATGTATGTTCGTTTCCTGAAATGTACGTACAATATAGGCCGAAATTCACCAATATATATACGCATATATATATTAGCTAGAACCAAATTTTTCCATCTAAGACTCTCAAAATATACATATACGCATAACCAGCTTTCAGCTGTCAAAAATCAATTAAACAGAAGAGAAGTACTGTCCAGCTGCATATACAGACATTCCAAGTTCCGACTCGGCCAGTAACCAACTTACAGAGATTTATCATTTATATATATATATATACATGTATATATACGTATGCTAGGTGCGTGTCATACGCCTTACATGTACCATGTGCATTATATAAATTATTATACCATACCTAAACAAGATTTTTGTAGAGACGGTAACCAACAACCTGATACCAAAAGCCGAGACAGATCATTTTTCAAAAGTAGCCACTACTATACTTGAGAAAGAAGATGAAAAATACATCGTAGTGTAAGTCACTCATAATAGTTAGCCCCACCTTAAAAAAATGACGGGCAGGTCGAAAATTTGAAGTTTTCGATCCCAACATGGGGATGGAGCAAGGTGAGAACGATGTGTCACCTAACTCCTGGAAGAAGACACAGACCAAAACGAGATTTGCAACTTCACATTAAACTTCAAGATGCTATAATATATATGTAATACTATATGTATGTAATATATATAATAATGTAATATATATGAATGTAAAATATATATAATGTAATATATATAGTAAAATGTAATGTAATATATAATTAATATATATAATATATATATATATATACAAAATACTATTTGTATATAATATATATATATATTATATTTATATTATTCGAACATTTTCGATGAATAAGTAGCATCTATATATATATTTTTACATTATATTTACGAATTTTGATATTTTCGAATGTATGTTGACTTTTAAAGAAATTTGCCAAATAAAATTTAATTTCTTAATTCATTGGCGGAATTTTCAAGCTTTAATAGAAAACTGATTCGAAATTTTGCGAGCACCAAAAAGTACTCTTACCGCTTCATCCAGAATAAGTCGAAACTTGTTTAGTTTTAACATCTGATAATTTTCTAGTCACAAAAAAAGTTCGTACTTACTGAAGCTCCGGGAAAGTTGCAACATTTTTCAAAATATATACTTTGTAAAATTTAAAAAAGTAATGATACCATTTGAAACAAAATATCTACTGCCATTTTAGTTTCATTTTTTATTCTTTCTGCATTTCAGACAAAATTCAAAATAATTTTTTGAAAATTACTGTTCTTGTACAAATTCCGTGTTGTAAAATCTGAAAATCTGGTTTGAAATTGGATTTGTTTAGAACATCGGCGTTTAATTTCTTCATCTCAGTATAATTGTGGAATTTTTGATTAAAAATACAAAAATGTTTTCACTGATTTTGTATATAAATTTCGTCCGACAAACTTTCACAAATTTCAAAAAAATAGACGCGAATTTTCTTTCTTTTGTACTCATCAGAGACAATTTTAAATTTTAAAAACAATAGACATTATTATACAAATTCTAAACATTCTAAGTAAAGCAATGGCACCTCGGAAAAACGAAAAATTGAGATAAATCATATTCTGTTTATATAATAAGAATCGCAATCTCAAAAAGTTTGATAAAATTTTGAAATTTTAAAATTTTGCTTTTGATCATAGGCTAAAATTGGTTCAGTACGTTTTCAGAAAACCGAAACTTGTTGGAAACCAAAGTACGGACGGAATTCCGGTATATGGGGCTGACGGCGCTAATACCTGTGAGACCTGGGGAGAGTGATCTAGACGGGGGGGAACTCACCCACCACCGAATTCGCCAGTCGAGACCCAAGACCCGCACTGTTGCGCGCGGGAACTATGCCGCGACGCAGTCATTGTACTGTACGGTAAGCTAAATTTTGGAAACCGTAGCGGCGGGAATTTCGCTGGATTTTGTACATTGTATTCTCAATTTGTACTACAAATTGTACTGTCATCTAAAGATTGCAACAGTAGTAGTGTTGACCGGCAGAGATACAGAGTCAGGAGCCTTGGAAATTGGTGTTGGGGACACCGATGAGAATCTAGTGTGCAATGGCTCTTTCGATTTGGATCCTTGCCGAAAAGTCGGTAGCTGTTGTGACGGCCATGGCTCCGAGAGAACTTTTGGAGTGTTCTCCCCGAAGGACTGGACGCATTGTGGCCGAAACGCAAAAAGTGGACCATACTTTTTTCCGGGTCGCCGGAAACCAGTGGAGCGGCACCCAGATGTAGTTTTTTGGTGCAATTGAGACCCAGTACTAGGAGCAGTTTAATTCTTCAGATTTTGTCAGCGAATCTCGTGCTCTCCCTGCATTTTGTTGGAAATTACCTGTGTGAATAGTAGAGGAGTAGTACATTTTCTTGTTTATTGTTTTTGTTTTGACAAATTTCTTGTTTCGGTACTTCCAGACTGAAATAGAATAAACGTAAAATACCCGACCGTACTGTGCAAAAAGAAACGGCGAGGTGGTCGTCCGCGGTTTCAGGTATACACGGCCATCGGACGTGGACCTCTCGGAGAAGCGGGAACTGCCTCCGGTTCCCGAATACTAAGCCCCGGGTAATTTGGGGGACAGACGCGACACTGTCCCAACCGAAAATTTTGGACCGGAGCCGAGGTTGGATATTTTCTCGCAGGGATTCCCCAACTTGCGCTCACGAGGGATGTGGGGCGGTGACAGTTTTGATTAGCCGCATTGTATTAATTCACGATGGGAATTTACGAGATGGCGGAGCACTGGCGCCTTCCGATTGATTCGGATGACGGCCGCGCGCCGAAGAGACCTCAGAAAATGTGTGTAGCCGTATCCGCTCTGATCGAATAACAACACCTGGTTCCCGTCTGCCTCCGACACCCTCAGTAGCTGAAGCTGGAGCCATCAGAACCGAAACTGTCCGTGAGCACAGTACACACCGGCTCACCGGCAAACTATGTTCAATCTGGCAACCTCCCCTGCCTCGAAACCATCAAGTCCCTACCTTGCCGACACCGTAGACGGTGCTGAACGAGGTGCTGAGTCACAGCTCATGACGGCAGAGTTAGTACAATTTCAGAAGAACCAGGTGTACTCCAATATCGAAAGCAACGAAAATCACAATGTACCGTCAGTCCCCGCGGAGAGAGTCAGCCGCAGCTCGGAGCCATGTCTCAATGATATGGTCCGCAAATCTCGAGACTGGGAGAACTCCGCCGCTGCTGGACACCCGCAGACACTCCGCCGTCCCACACGCGCTACCCAACTGAAACTGAGCACTCAAAACTGTTATTGTGCAGACACAGAATCCGGCAAACCAATTGTGGTTGCAACACCTACTCATAGACTGCCCGAGCACACTTCACGGGCAAAAAACCGGCAAGATTGTCCTGTCGGGAATCCCCAAGTGGGTCCCTACCGGGAATGTGGGCAGCCGTCTTGTCGACGAACGCCAGAAAATCAGAAAACAACAACAACTGGCGCACGGCCGACATTCCCGGAACCGGAATTGTTGCATCCCACTTTGGATGTGCATTTTTGGGATGAAGCTCCTCTAGACGTTTCCGTGTTCCAAGTGAGGAAGTGAAGGTAGTTCTGAAATTGCGAAAACATCTGGAGACATGCGGAATACCGCTGCCAATGAGTGAGGTTGTCATATCGTCATTGAGACATCGATAACGATGTCCGCAGAAAAGTGACGCGCCAGTCAAGGATCTGTGATGAGTGCGGCGCGCGCAGAGATGAAAGTCTTTCCAAAATAGTCCGATGCCACGTCATTCGCACGCCGCGGCTCCGCGAGCTGTCGTGTCCTGCAGAGCAAGTATCAGTTGGAGATTTCGCTCATCTCTTTCGTGGGTCTTGTTGTATTTCGCATGTCGATTTGTTGGAAACTCCCGTACTGCTGTAGGCGGGGGGGCGGCCGCCCTTACGGTAGGGTGGCCAGAAGAAAATTTTAAGCCCGCGCGAAGCGCGTTTTTTAAATTTATTATAAACGCAAGAAATTGTGCTAAAATGCCCCGAAATTGGGTGCCGGTATACATATGCTCATCCAGCAACACGTGGC
>JASAND010003101.1:0-10891 GCA_030248195.1 Trissonchulus latispiculum
CGGGTACAGAAACAGCACGTAGGAGTTCTCCGTCAATGCTCATTTGCATAAGGCTGTACGCAAGTTTGAAGTTTTCATGGTAGGAAATTTCGTCAAAGTCACTGTGCAGCCGAACAGGACAACCTGGAATCAAAACGCCCACAGATAATTAAATGGTACCGGGTACAGAAACAGCACGTAGGAGTTCTCCGTCAATGCTCATTTGCATGAGGCTCTATGCAAGTTTGAAGTTTTCAGGAAGAGTTCTCCGTCTATGCTCTTTTCTATAGGGCTCCATGTACCTTTGAAATTTTTATAATAGGAAATTCAGAAAAAGTCCTTTTACAGCCGGACAGGATATCGTGGAATCAATACTCCCACCGATAATTAAATGGCGTCGGATACAGAAACAGCACGTAGGAGTTCTCCGTCTATGCTTTTTTCTTTAGGGCTCCATGTACCTTTGAAATTTTTATGATAGGAAATTCAGAAAAAGTCTTTTTACAGCCGGACAGGATATCATGGAATCAATACTCCCACAGATAATTAAATGGTATCGGATACAGAAACAGCACGTAGGAGTTCTCCGTCTATGCTCTTTTCTATAGGGCTCCATGTACCTTTGAAATTTTTATAATAGGAAATTCAGAAAAAGTCCTTTTACAACCGGACAGGATATCGTGGAATCAATACTCCCACAGATAATTAAATGGTATCGGATACAGAAACAGCACGTAGGAGTTCTCCGTCTATACTCTTTTCTATAGGACTCCATGTACCATGCTCTTTTCTATAGGGCTCCATGTACCTTTGAAATTTTTATAATAGGAAATTCAGAAAAAGTCCTTTTACAGCCGGACGGGATATCGTGGAATCAATACTCCCACAGATAATTAAATGGTATCAGATACAGAAACAGCACGTAGGAGTTCTCCGTCTATACTCTTTTCTATAGGGCTCCATGTACCTTTGAAATTTTTTGGTAAGAAAAAGTCCTTTTACAGCCGGACAGGATATCGTGGACTCAATACTCCCACAGATAATTAAATGGTATCGGATACAGAAACAGCACGTAGGAGTTCTCCGTCTATGCTTTTTTCTTTAGGGCTCCATGTACCTTTGAAATTTTTTGGTAGGAAATTCAGAAAAAGTCCTTTTACAGCCGGACAGGATATCGTGGAGTCAATACTCCCACAGATAATTAAATGGTATCGGATACAGAAACAGCACGTAGGAGTTCTCCGTCTATGCTTTTTTCTTTAGGGCTCCATGTACCTTTGAAATTTTTATAACAGGAAATTCAGAAAAAGTCCTTTTACAACCGGACAGGATATCGTGGAATCAATACTCCCACAGATAATTAAATGGTATCGGATACAGAAACAGCACGTAGGAGTTCTCCGTCTATACTCTTTTCTATAGGACTCCATGTACCATGCTCTTTTCTATAGGGCTCCATGTACCTTTGAAATTTTTATAATAGGAAATTCAGAAAAAGTCCTTTTACAGCCGGACGGGATATCGTGGAATCAATACTCCCACAGATAATTAAATGGTATCAGATACAGAAACAGCACGTAGGAGTTCTCCGTCTATACTCTTTTCTATAGGGCTCCATGTACCTTTGAAATTTTTATGGTAGGAAATTCAGAAAAAGTCCTTTTACAGCCGGACAGGATATCGTGGAATCAATACTCCTACAGATAATTAAATGGTATCGGATACAGAAACAGCACGTAGGAGTTCTCCGTCTATACTCTTTTCTATAGGACTCCATGTACCATGCTCTTTTCTATAGGGCTCCATGTACCTTTGAAATTTTTATAATAGGAAATTCAGAAAAAGTCCTTTTACAGCCGGACAGGATATCGTGGAGTCAATACTCCCACAGATAATTAAATGGTATCGGATACAGAAACAGCACGTAGGAGTTCTCCGTCTATGCTTTTTTCTTTAGGGCTCCATGTACCTTTGAAATTTTTATGGTAGGAAATTCAGAAAAAGTCCTTTTACAGCCGGACAGGATATCGTGGAATCAATACTCCCACAGATAATTAAATGGTATCGGATACAGAAACAGCACGTAGGAGTTCTCCGTCTATGCTTTTTTCTTTAGGGCTCCATGTACCTTTGAAATTTTTATAATAGGAAATTCAGAAAAAGTCCTTTTACAACCGGACAGGATATCGTGGAATCAATACTCCCACAGATAATTAAATGGTATCGGATACAGAAACAGCACGTAGGAGTTCTCCGTCTATACTCTTTTCTATAGGACTCCATGTACCATGCTCTTTTCTATAGGGCTCCATGTACCTTTGAAATTTTTATGGTAGGAAATTCAGAAAAAGTCCTTTTACAGCCGGACAGGATATCGTGGAATCAATACTCCCACAGATAATTAAATGGTATCGGATACAGAAACAGCACGTAGAAGTTCTCCGTCTATACTCTTTTCTATAGGGCTCCATGTACCTTTGAAATTTTCATTGGTAGGAAATTCAGAAAAAGTCCTTTTACAGCCGGACAGGATATCGTGGAATCAATACTCCCACAGATAATTAAATGGTATCGGATACAGAAACAGCACGTAGGAGTTCTCCGTCTATGCTTTTTTCTTTAGGGCTCCATGTACCTTTGAAATTTTTATGGTAGGAAATTCAGAAAAAGTCCTTTTACAGCCGGACAGGATATCGTGGAATCAATACTCCTACAGATAATTAAATGGTATCGGATACAGAAACAGCACGTAGGAGTTCTCCGTCTATACTCTTTTGTATAAGGCTCCATGCACCTTTGAAATTTTTGTGGTAGGAAATCCAGAAAAAGTCCTTTTACAGCCGGACAGGATATCGCGGAATCAATACTCCCACAGATAATTAAATGGCATCGGATACAGAAACAGCACGTAGGAGTTCTCCGTCTATGCTTTTTTCTTTAGGGCTCCATGTACCTTTGAAATTTTTATGATAGGAAATTCAGAAAAAGTCTTTTTACAGCCGGACAGGATATCGTGGAATCAATACTCCCACAGATAATTAAATGGTATCGGATACAGAAACAGCACGTAGGAGTTCTCCGTCTATGCTCTTTTCCATAGGGCTCCATGTACCTTTGAAATTTTTATAATAGGAAATTCAGAAAAAGTCCTTTTACAACCGGACAGGATATCGTGGAATCAATATTCCCACAGATAATTAAATGGTATAGGATACAGAAACAGCACGTAGGAGCTCTCCGTCTATACTCTTTTCTATAGGACTCCATGTACCATGCTCTTTTCTATAGGGCTCCATGTACCTTTGAAATTTGTATAATAGGAAATTCAGAAAAAGTCCTTTTACAGCCGGACAGGATATCGTGGAGTCAATACTCCCACAGATAATTAAATGGTATCGGATACAGAAACAGCACGTAGGAGTTCTCCGTCTATGCTTTTTTCTTTAGGGCTCCATGTACCTTTGAAATTTTTTGGTAGGAAATTCAGAAAAAGTCCTTTTACAGCCGGACAGGATATCGTGGAGTCAATACTCCCACAGATAATTAAATGGTATCGGATACAGAAACAGCACGTAAGAGTTCTCCGTCTATGCTTTTTTCTTTAGGGCTCCATGTACCTTTGAAATTTTTTGGTAGGAAATTCAGAAAAAGTCCTTTTACAGCCGGACAGGATATCGTGGAGTCAATACTCCCACAGATAATTAAATGGTATCGGATACAGAAACAGCACGTAGGAGTTCTCCGTCTATGCTTTTTTCTTTAGGGCTCCATGTACCTTTGAAATTTTTATAATAGGAAATTCAGAAAAAGTCCTTTTACAACCGGACAGGATATCGTGGAATCAATACTCCCACAGATAATTAAATGGTATAGGATACAGAAACAGCACGTAGGAGCTCTCCGTCTATACTCTTTTCTATAGGACTCCATGTACCATGCTCTTTTCTATAGGGCTCCATGTACCTTTGAAATTTTTATAATAGGAAATTCAGAAAAAGTCCTTTTACAGCCGGACAGGATATCGTGGAATCAATACTCCCACAGATAATTAAATGGTATCGGATACAGAAACAGCACGTAGGAGTTCTCCGTCTATACTCTTTTCTATAGGGCTCCATGTACCTTTGAAATTTTTTTGGTAGGAAATTCAGAAAAAGTCCTTTTACAGCCGGACAGGATATCGTGGAATCAATACTCCCACAGATAATTAAATGGTATCGGATACAGAAACAGCACGTAGGAGTTCTCCGTCTATGCTTTTTTCTTTAGGGCTCCATGTTCGATTGTTGTATTTCAAATTTCCCCAAGCCCAAGCAGCGCAATCCCCCCCCCCCGCCCAGTGGGAGTTCGGCACCCCTCCAACCTGTGTTCCAAAATACTCTTTGGAAACATTTTCTGATGAACGTTTTATGATGCAGAAACAATTGCGTTTTTCAAGTTTCCCCAACCCCACGCAGCGCGAGGCCCCCCCCCCGGGTGGGCGGACGTTCGGTACCCCTCCAACCTGTGTTCCAAAATACTTTTTGCAAACGTTATATGATGCAGAAACAATTGAGTTTTTCAAATTTTCCGTACCCCACGCAGCGCCACACCCCCCCACTGGTTGGAGTTCGGCCCCCGTTTTCCTGTTTTCCGATAACACCTCTGTAAACGTGGGCGATTTTTTACAGAAATGAACCAAAAAATGGTATTTTTTTGGCGTATTTTGCATGGTGAAACACAAAAAGTTCTCTAAAATGACAGGAGTTAAGCTAAAAATACCCATTTTTACGAAAAAATCTCCGGCGAAGACGGAAAATTTGTGAAAATTTGACCAGTTTTGGCTAAATCTCAATTAGGGAAAAGCCCGAAATCGGGGGGGAGGCATTTTCGGGGGGCCCTCGCCCCCCGTAAGAAGTACCCTGCCCCACGTGGGCGTTCGGACCCCCCCCCTCATCCTGTTTTCCGATATACCGACCCCAAACACCTAATTCTCTTTTCAGAGAAACCCTTTGGTACACACTCAAACCAATAGAAACAGATAGTGACCCGTACAAATGATAAAAATGCCCTAAACGTGCTTACACTAGATATATACGTATGTATTATGTACATCCTGTCTGATTTTTTCAAATCTTTTTATGGCAGTTCATTCATTTTGTTGCCCTCGAATAAAAACGCTAAAGCGGAAAAATGCAAGAAACTAGAGGGAAAAATGCCCTAAACGGGCATGCAATGGCTAGAATAAGGAAAAAAGGAAGGGCGGAAAAATGCCAATATAATTGAGAGTCGGCGCAAAAAATTATAGAAACTAAATTCAGCACCGAATAGGGAAAGCAGTCGGCGCTGAAAATTATAGAAACTAGACTCAGCGCCGAATAGGGAAAGCAGTCGGTGCTGAAAATGATAGAAACTAGATTCAGCGCCGAATAGGGAATGCAGTCCGGTAGCGTGGAACAGGCAATTCCTCCGTCCATCCTATTCGCGTGAATTGTGATATGTCCAGCTCAACGGTTCATTTCGCAAACAATGTTACCGTCAATAAGGTAATCTCATGAAGTGTGGCTGGGTTTTATACCTACTCGCGTGAATTATTGCAAGATGTTGATATGAGCGGCTGCTTTCTCGTATATGCAATTTTATCTTAAACAGTAGCATAGAGACTGTCCCTGGGTTGTCTACATTTAGACTTACTTGAACCTCGCGACTGTTTTTCCAACACAACATTTTTAACGATCAATGACACTTTTAATTTGTTTTAGACAATAATTAAGTGCGAGATTATTAAAACTCCGAATGCGTAACAGAGTATTTTCAGTTGGAACCAGTATTATTACTAATAGGCAATGCATTTTATGTACTTTATGCAGAAGACAGCAGCTCCGGCTTTAACTTTATGTTAAAGAACAATGCTAGCTACCTACAGCACGTTTCAATCACATAATGACACCTACTGTTAATTGCGTTAAATCATTATCCACAATCAACCAAGAAGTTTCTACTCTGCAAAAGCAGGCTTTGCTTACACAAACGATATGGCTGTAGCCTGCCTCATTTCAAACGCAGTATATACCACGTTCTCGGGTAGAGCAGAGCAGTTCACGCGAATAGGATGGACGGAGGAATTGCCTGTTCCACGCTACCGGACTGCATTCCCTATTCGGCGCTGAATCTAGTTTCTATCATTTTCAGCACCGACTGCTTTCCCTATTCGGCGCTGAGTCTAGTTTCTATAATTTTCAGCGCCGACTGCTTTCCCTATTCGGTGCTGAATCTAGTTTCTATAATTTTTTGCGCCGACTCTCAATTATATTGGCATTTTTCCGCCCTTCCTTTTTTCCCTATTCTAGCCATTGCATGCCCGTTTAGGGCATTTTTCCCTCTAGTTATATACAAAAATTTCTGGATAATCTATCGCACAAAGGAAGTAGAAATTGCATCATAGTTAGCTTGAGTAAAAATGAAATCGCAGTTAATTACATCTTATTTTAAACAACGTTCCGGGCTACCAAAGAATGTAAGATGTTTTGTGTTGTAGAAAAGGATCGTGATGAGTACATGCTAAATCCGTGCACCACCAGTGGACCCAAATGGTTCATCGTTGAACTGTGTGAAACCGTCCAGGCTTCGAGAATTGATTTGGCCAATTTTGAGCTCTTCTCTTCATCTCCTAAAGATTTCCGTCTCTGGGCTAGTCAGAAATATCCGACAGTTGATTGGCAACTGTTGGGAGAATTTCAGGCGGCTGATAAGCGCGAAATACAATCATTCCTTATCACCGCCAAGTTATATATGAAGTTTCTGAAGGTACAGGATCTGTTGCCTTTTTATTGCCGAATAGATTTTGAATGACTCGGTTGCATTTGCAGATTTATTATGTATATACGTACTATAGTTACAGAGACGTAGCTTACGTCATGTATGTATTTTATCATTACACAATACCTTTTTCTGGAAATTTGACGTTACACAAAAATCATTTTTGCGCACATCACACCTCAAATTTCCCTGTGAGTGTACTTTATTTTCTATTATTGATGGGCACCAGATGTTTTCTGTTTCCGTATATCTGAATATCCGGTTTTTCCGCCTATTCAAAACTTAAGTTCAAGTTCAGGAAATTTTTTTAAGTAAAAACTCCAATTTATAAAGTTTTGCCCCTTGTGTGTAATTTGCATTATCAAACCAAACTACAATCTAAATTTGACAAAATTTTCACGAAATTTTTTGAAAATTTTTAAAATTCTTGATTTTTGTGTGAAATTTTCGAAGTTTTTATCACTTTGTCCTAAATGTAGACAGATAACCTGACATCCAGTTCCCATCACACTATTCATTACAAGTTCCTGTTAATAGTTCACTTACTATTGATGTGTCTCCTTATGCCTTCCGGGTACGAACTACATAATCTTTTTAAGCTTCCATTGGTTACCCCTTTTTCAAAATTCAAGATCTTAGTTTCTGAGGAGTTTCAGTGCTACTGATGTATGTTTTATCTAGGTATATTACGGCCTTGACCGCTTTTTGAGTTTGACTGCTACTTTGGATTAATTAAGATGTCGTTCTCTGTATATTTCAGTTGGTAGTTTTTTTATCCGATTTATTGCAGGTAGAATTGGTGTCTCATTATGGAAAGGAACATTATTGCCCGTTGAGTCTTGTTAGAGTATTCGGTCTTTCTTTGGTTGAAGAGTATGAAGCTCATGATGTCGGTGGCGGTCCTAGCAGCGGCAGTTTGGTTGAAAATGATTCTGTTGCTGCCGATACTGTTTCTAGTACTTCTGCTGGTGTTAATTCAAGCGTCAGTTCTGACACAGAACACATATCTAAGGGTGCGTATATTCATTTTATAGAAAAAACTAATGTATTTCTACAGTGAATTTTTCGTATTATTTGCGATGTGTTGGTTATGACATACAGGTCAGGATGGAAACATCCAGGGTCCCTGGTACCTACTCACAATTACAATATGTAGATGCCTTTGAGTTTTTAGTTAATGAAAGCTCAGTCACCGGCAGTCAACAGCAACCAGGAGAACCAGAGAACAAAACATTGTTGGATTCCGTTGTAAACTACGCTAAAGGATTCCTTAATTCTATGACAAAGAAGCTACAGTTGAATAGCTGTGATAATGCTGCCGAGAACTATAGGTGGGGTAAATGTTGGATATTGGATATGCTTATGGCTCTGTCTGGCTGTCTTGGAAGATTTGAGTTGCAAGAATTGTAAACTTGAAGTAGTCAAGCCATTATTTGTGTTACTAAGATAAAATAGTTTTTGTAACACGTTGTTGTATCACGGATAACACAATTTTAACAAAGATGCCAACAAATAATAAAGTAACTGACTGACTGGAGTTAACAGTTATTAAATTTGAATGTTTCCATATCATGGGTGGCTTGTTTTATCCTTTGATTTTTTGGCATTTGGAGCTCTCCCGAGAGTCAGAGGGGCAAGGAATTTTTTTACGGGAAGATAATGAAGAGAAGTAATGATAAAATTTACGCCGTTTTTCCGCAGCATAATATATACATTAGTTTTTATCACAGAAATAGACAGATTTACTGGTCAAAAATAATTCAAAACTGAGTAAAAAAATCTCTGGCGAAGCCAAGCGAAGCGTTATAAAAATCTGGCCTTTCATTGAGTTTTTTCAGGGCAAAATTATTTTCCAAAATGGGCACTCATTGGTTTTGGTTTGAGGAGAAAGACGTTTATGGGGGGGTGGGGTAAAATAAGGCCAGGGTGGTACGTATCTTGTTGTTCATATTTATTGGTTTAATTTATTTTTCAGCATCGTTGGATGTAGCTTGGTGCGACCATTGGGGCATCTTCGTTCTCTGTGCCTTACTTGCCCGTCGTTGCCTGATCGAAAGCCTTGCCGTCAGTGTAAATACTTTAACCTACTGTTTCGGCCAGCTTACTCTACGAGGCGACGCTCGCTTTTGATCTCGGGAAAAAGAAATGGTACTACCAATGATGCCAGCTACAATAGTAGCGATGCTGAAGTTAGCGCTGCAGGCAGCGTCGATCAAGCACCCTGTGATAGAAAAGGTTCGGTCAAAAGTGCCAGAAGTGAAAGCAACGCAGAAATGCCGGCCCCGTTGTCTGCTTCTGCAGCAGCCAGCGAAAATCAAAAGCTGAGACAGTTGAAGCAGAGCTCTGATCAGCAAGCGAAAGATGCAGAGTCAGCTGAGAGCGCCAAGTCGACGATTGATAACAGTGGTTCCGGTGACTCGGTCGCCGCTGTTTCTGTGATCGGAAAGAAAAAGGAAAAACACCCGGAAGGCGTGATGCCTGCTGCGAAACGAGGAAAATTGGAGAACGCCTGTACGGAGAGCGAAGAAGACTATGATGACGATATAGACGTTGGCGACAGCGCTAGTACAGTTGACATTGACATGGAGCATACTGGAGATTCGTCGTCGCAACCTGTACCTTCTACAACGGCGAGTCCTCCGCCTGCCACTACGATCAGACCACCCACCGGCATGCCTGCCTCCTCTGTGGCGTCAAACGATGTCGTTAACGCGTCGACGCCAACGCCCTCTACTGGCCAGGAGCAGCTGAATGTTATTCCTGGACGAAATATGGGTCAGCATGAGTCCATCTTTCTGAAACTGAACAGTCGTATAAGAGCTTTGGAGCTTAACATCTCGCTCAGTACTCAGTACCTCATTGAACTGAGCAAAACGTACAAACGACAGATTGAAGAGCTGAGATCTGCTAGCAATCGGACTAATCAGCTGTATGAAGGAAAGACGAAAAATTTGGAGAAGCAGGTAAGAGAATTTCTATTCAACTGTTAATTTGCGTGATGGTGCCGGTTTTTCGTGTGCGTAATGTTGATGTAATGCTAGTTAATAGCAACTTGCTTAATTTTGGGTTAAGAATAAAATTAATGAGACTCGGCTTTCATAGTAAGGGATAATTTTTTAATCGCATTCGGACTTTGTACGTGACTGGAGTTAGCAGTTTTATTTTCTTATTTCCTATCGAATTAAGCGCCTCTCCGCAGTAGAGCGAATTTGCACTGAACTGAGCAAATTCTATTCACTATTTATGCAACTAGCAAAAATGTTTAATGTCACATCGGAGTAGTATATGTAAGATCAATTGACCGCTCTTTTGAGCCCATTTTTGGCTTCACTTTTGGCTTGCTTGGAGGCTCTTTTGGAGAAGGTGGTTGCCATGGTAACGGTCAGTGGGAGACTTTAGCTAATCATATGAAATGCATAGAAAGTGATAGCCTCCTGTTACAGTTTTAATTTTCACACTATAGAGAGACTGGCAACTATTAGAAACTTTTGAGAGGCAACAAACTTTTTCCCAAACTTTTTGCAAACTTTCTCTCCGTCATATCCTCAACACAGGGAGGCAACCAAACTTCATCCAAACTATTCTAAACTTTTGTCTGGCTGCCAATAGTCACACCAAACATTTCAAACTTCCTTCAACTTTCTCAAAACTTTTCCTAAACTTTTAGAAACTTTTTCAAACTTTTTCACAGGGAGGTTTTCTGAGGCTCTTTCACATATTTTCTAAACTGGAGGCTCTTGTTTGATCATAAGCTTTCTCTCAAATAATTTCTGGGAGGCTCTTAAATAATCACATATTTAGTGCGTACAGGCTTTTCTGAAGGCTGAATCATATTTGAGAGGCTCCAATTTAATCATATAATTTCAGAGGGTCTTAAAAGGATCTCACCTGGAACCTCAACAACTTATGGGAGGCTCTTAAATAATCATATATTTTGTATATAAGCTTTCTCTCAAATAATTTTCTAAGATGGAATTTCTGGGAGGCTCTGAAATAATCATATATTTTGTACATACAGGTGTTCTGAACTATTTTTCAAGGTTAAATTTCACTTGAACAATTTTGGGAGGCTCTAATATAATCATTGAGGCAATCTCCTGGTGGGAGGCTCTAA
>JASAND010003102.1:0-57739 GCA_030248195.1 Trissonchulus latispiculum
AAAGATATAAATTATTCATGAGCTGCTAAGCCTAAGTGAAATTAACATTACTTTTGACAGACGTTCAATCATTTCGCATTACTCTTGTCTAAATTCGTAGGTTCGGATAGCTAATAATTGTGATCCTCCATGTTGGGTTGGTTTGTCGCAGTGTGGGTGTAGGGTTGATGAAGAAAGGTTGGGTTCAAAGTTGGGTGATTAGTTGTGGGTTCTTAATTATTATCCCTGTCGCTCAGTCGGCTGCGGCCGGGTTTTTGTGGTTTGGTTTGTGTTTTGGTAAAGTTTATATTTTGGTTGAAATTTATGTTTGCTCTAATTTCGTCGTCAAGTCCTTGCCTAATTCACAATAAACCGTTGTAATCTTTTCATTGATTTCTAGTTGGTCAGGTCCGAACATTGCTCCAGCATCACACACCACTGTTGTTACCTGTAGTTTAGTCTTATCCTAGAGAGTAAAAGTCAGACAACATCATTTTATTAAGATCAGTATATATATATATATATATATATATATATATATATATATTAGTTTCAGTGCATAGATAGAAATCGGACAAATTTTCATCTGTGAGAGTACAAATAGTGAGAAAAGCAAAAAACCTGGAAAATTGATGATTTTTGAACCATGAACAACAGGAATTTGAAAACATTTTGGTCATTGTTGCGTGATTGGCAAAAGCTACAGAAATGTCGGTACATTGCTCACTCTAAAAGAATAGTATTCTTATGTAAGTTACATGTTATCATCTTCTGTAACGAGCTTATAAACTTGCCACAGAAAAAGGGATAAAAAGAGGTAAACAGTTCATTTCAACTCGACTGTAGCGTTAAACGAGTTCTATAATTTTAAGTTAATTATAAAGTTAATTATTAAGTTAATTATAATTAAGTTAATAATTATTAATTCTCTTTTAACTCTCGCGCGAAAAGGCCATCAGTTTTTCAATAGAACTATGTGTTTGATCCAGTATATATGAGCATGTTAAAGATTGAGTGATCAGTTAGCTAAAAAAGTTTCAGTTCACCTGTTTTCGTAATAACTGTTGCACCCGACTTGACCTGCGATTGATTCCCAGAATGAAACTTTGGCAGTGAAATATTAGCCAACCAATGGCATTAGTCACACCAATTCTGCTACCATTCGCTCTACACGCTCTGGAAGGGCTCATCGCCAAAAAGTTTGCGACTTTGAACTGAATATCTCCGGAAAGCGCCCACCTTACTGTCTCAGTTTTGCCGGATTGTGAGTGGTTTCGTGTTTCTGCTGTTTGTTTTTGTTTCAGAGCTGCCTGGAATGGATCAGTCTGGGATGAACGTGCCAACTAGCAGTGTCGTTGGCCAGTCTCTGCGTCTGCTAAACACCGATCATTCTGCTCAATCTCAGTCCCATGCCGCCGCTTCCTCCGTCGCTAACAGTTCAGTCGCAGACTCATCATTCTTTGGATCCGGTGACATCGGTCACAGTACTCCCGTGGAATCCAATAATCTACGAATCGCGTCACCGCCGCATGCGGCTACACGGCCGTCGCCATCAACGAATCAACGTTTGGAGTTTTCGCCCAGTGGTCGTAGAGTGGTTCACTTTTGTGACGACGTCTGCTTGCGTGTCAGCGATAATGCACCCCTCCCTTTATCACCAGGTGATGGGTATGCCCTAGGCGGTTTGTCTACCAACGGAGGGGCTGCTTACATCATCAGCAAGATTACGTATTCCAAAGCTTTGACGAGCCTCAAAGCTTCTGGTACCGATCCGGTTCAATACCAAAAGCGTCTTCTTAAACGCCTGCTGCATTACCTGTTTTCAAATGAAGAATTAAGCTCTTCTGGCGCAACTGGATCACCTTCCCGTTTTCGATCGACTACCTACCACAAACCGCCTTTGTGCTGGCGCCGTTTGCACGTCGCACTGATGGAGGTGCGCAATCAATTGCCAAGTTTTCAAGTTCCGCATCGCCAAAATTTGTTGCCTGCCCACATAAAGACAACGATTAATGAAACCTGTCGAGATCAACTAAAATCGAAAGAAAAAAATACTGTTTCTACTGTTGAGCGTTCCACTAATTCCATTGCGCGACAGCTAGATATGTAGTTTTTATGTTAATCCTCTAATTTTCAGAATTTTGAATTTGCGATTCTTTTGGAATTTGTTTTTTGTTTTTGTATTAGATTTAACAATTTTCAAACTTTCTTGTTATGGCAGTAGTGTTGAAACCAGTGTTGAAATAAAAACAATTTTCCTCGAAAATTTGGCCATTGAGCTCAAACTGAATAATGTCACGAACTGGAAATGTCGTCGACCGTTGCTTTAAAGCTACACACATCTACAGCTCCCACTTGAAAATAGTACTCTTTTCAAAGTTTTATTTTCACAAACGTACACTTTTAATATGTAATCTTATACTTTCCAGATCTGTTTTAATTTCTAAATCTAATGACCAGTTTTTGTGCTGACGCATTTCTTGACCAATCTGACTATGAGCTTAGCAGCGATGAGGACATGGATTCGGCTCAGATGGACAGGATTGACGATATTGAGAAATTGTTTCAAACATGGGCATCTAACTTTGACCCTAATTCATCTGAATTAGATTGGGCGTTTACGGACGAGCCTGAAAGTGGAAAAGTAGCTCCCAATAAAAGAAGACGAATTGGCAGGCCTTCTCTTTACGACCTTTATCCAAAAATTAAGGAGCTCACTGATAAACTGCTGCAGGAAGAGAGCTTGGCAGCTCATGATAAGCGCCACGACAGCACTGGCTACTGCACTGGCGTCACAATCAAGTCCATGCAACACCGGCTTACTACAGAGCTAAGGGGTATCTATGGAGATCGGGCCCCAAAGTTAAGTTGGAACACGGTACGTCGGCTAGGACTTGCTCCCAACCTAGGCCACAACTCCAGAAATAGAGGCAGAGGGCTTTGTAATTTTAAAAAAGGTCATCGAAGGAATGATCTCGTCAGCCACAGCCACAATGATTTCCAATATACGGCAAGCCAAGTTAATACCTTAGTTGAGGCTGGTTTCTGGTTTTCCAAAGAGGTAGCTGTTTATTCCGCCGACATTAAAAATAAGGTAAATGTGGGAACACCAGCTGTTAGTCATTACTATAAACCGTATGGCATGAATGTGTCTGGGGTTGCACCCAATATGCCGGATCACACATTTCCTTATGATGACGCCAAGCTTGTACCTTCTGGATACATGGAGCTGCAAAGCAGAATCCATCGTTCGCACCCATTTGACTCGTCTCTTCCAGGTAGCAGACGTAGATTCCAGCCCGCTAGACGACGTGCCTACTCTTGTGACAATCGAAAGCCGCGGGATACTTACGTCGATCAAGTTGGTAGGATCCGTCAACACGTATCCAGGTCTGGCCATTTGTATCTTTATACCTATGCCAAACGATTGCATCGCAGTACATCATGCAGGCATGTAAACCACATACTCGATTTTCTATCTCCAATTCTGCTAGCCACCGGGAAGTCCGCACTAATCGTAATTTGTGATGGCGGTCCGGTTTGGTCCATGAAATCGTTAGCTAACTTGCTGATGTTTGGTAGATTGTGGTCTCGCTTGAATTTGGACTGCCTCATCTTGGCCTGCTATGCACCTGGTAGAGTTCTAAATATTAAGAATTTTTGTACTTTTATTTTAAGATTATTCAATTTTCTAAATTTCCCAAACTGTTAATTTTTTGTGAAAGTATCTAGGTTAGCTTTTGACAGCTTCCTTTCACAAAGCCATAATACTAAAACTCGCGAAGTTTTCAAAATTTTCCTTTGGTGAAAACGCATAAAATTATTAAAAGGCAAAAGGTGAAAATTAATCTATGATATGACAGTGTTTGGCATACAACCATAACACTATGCTACCTGGGTTTTTCTAGTATTTCATGTCTCTACTAATTTTATTTAGGCCACTCCAGGTATAACATGATCGAGCGTAGGTGGGCAACTCTATCGAAAAAACTAGCTGGAATTACCTTTTCTGCAAATCTTGCTGGTGAGACTGAGTCACCGTGGAGGCAAACTGGCATTAGTCCAGAAGAAAAAGAAGACAAAATCCGAAATGTTTTAGACAACGCTGTCACATGCTGTGCTCGTATTTTTTCTAATGACCTTTACAACGGCTTTGGTACTACCTCCCGCCCTGTGTATGCTAGTGATCGTGACATTGAGCAAATTTCCTCGGAAACTTATGATATGGAGTCGGACATTATTCGAAGTTTAAGTAGAAAATCAATCGATGAACATAGCGATTTAAAGGACGATTTGCAGTTTTATTTGAAACATTGTGTGCGATCTACCTATAAATTAGAGTTCAGTAAATGTGATCGAATTGACTGCATGTGCATTCAAACTGGCATTCGTGCGAAAGAATTTATGGAATTTAAAGCAAAGGTCGGCGACCATTTTCCTACACCAATGTTGGATCCAATTCGTAAAGGTCACTATCGTTCGTTTCATGACTATTTGTTGAATCCGTATAGTTCACTATTAGATTCTGACCTTCCGTCAAAAACTGTAACAAAATGTTGCACGTTTGCTGGTTGTAAGTATGTCTTTACGTCTAAAGCTGATGAACGTAAGCATTATCTTCTGTTGCACTAAGTGTATGTGTACCGCCTTCGCGAACATAATGCTTTTTTCCATAATATAATGTTGTACCATTGAAATAAAGCTGAGATACAGTACAAGCCTTTTATATGTACGCACTCACATGTATACATTGGCACTAGCTTGCATTTAAGTTTGGTACTTTTAAGCTTATACATTTAAGCTCTAGCATCAATGAAAGTAGGCAGCTTTTTGTGATCGAATAAAAACTGGCTGCTTGCTTGGCCAGACAGTGTTTACATTAAGAGACGGGGGAAATTTTAAGAAACATAAAAACTTACCCCGTCAAAAATCCCGCTTTAGACGGGGTATTTTTGACGGGGTCCCGAGCAAAATCCCGCCTTAGTTTGGACGACGTTCTTAACATTCCGCGGATTCACAGTTGCCGAATGACATTCGTGGATTGGATTTTTTTGTTGTAACGTTATATCATTAATGCATTATAATCTGTCTTTGTACGAGCTGACAATTGTTACCTCAGAAAATTACAAAAACAGATTATGATGTGATGATAACTGCATTGTTACAGTGTGAGCACTGGCAAACACCAAGTGAATGACAACCTATGTAGGAACGGGACTTGATCTGAGAAAAATAATCTTACTTTGCTTACACGTTATCTTGCTCTTGTTTTCTGTTCTTACTCTGTGTTCACAGTACTTACACGAAAGGAATATGCCGTCAATAAAATTTTAGCTGGTTGAAGATTGTACTTGATTGAATTTAGTTAGCAACGAATTACAT
The DNA here is from genome assembly GCA_030248195.1 of Trissonchulus latispiculum. Lineage (NCBI taxonomy): Eukaryota > Metazoa > Nematoda > Enoplea > Enoplida > Ironidae > Trissonchulus > Trissonchulus latispiculum. Next base: position 5,362 of record JASAND010003102.1, read on the forward strand.
TAAATTGGGCCCTAGTAGACTTAATTCACTATATTCTGGATTTAATTAAAAACTTAATCTAGCAATTGCACAGGGGTTCCTATGCTACACCGCCATTTCCTGAACATTTTGGCATATTCACTCAATTGTAATGAGTAGTGTTTCAAACGATTGCATGATAATCATCTTGGAGTAAATGACACTTTCAGCCGGTGTCAAAAATGTTGGCAGTTAAATTAAATCCAACCCTACTGCTCCAGCACCGAACTAACAGCTAAAGAAAGAAACCCAGGAACTAACTTCTAACTAACCTTACGCAAGAAAACCGTAACACTAGTAGATTGGAGAGTGGGAAAGACAAAGCTTTTTTAACATAAGCTATCCCTAAGACCTTGTTAAACTCCATATTTTAGGAGAGTTTAGGAAATCATCATATGGAAGCAAAGCAAAGCTATATTTAGATACAAACATTCAAAACTGCAGCACAGCATTCGGGGCACAACAATGTTTGTACACAAGTGATATAAAGTTTTTGCCCGACATCTTTTCTGATAGCTCTACAGGATACTGCAATGTGTGGAATTTTTGAAACTATAAGGTAAACAGGAACAGTCTTATACTATTGTGTGCCACACGACTAGCTAAGTTTCCAGAATCGAAAAATTAGTTCACACCTTAAGTGCCCCTAGTTTCAAATGCAATGCATTAATACGTGTGCTCACTTTAATATCATACCTCTGTTCCACACTTGCGTTCAATTCCATTAGATTCCACTACCGGATATAGCATTTACGCAAACTGCAAACAGGCCTGGCTTACCTTAGCGGCTTAGCTAAAATCATATTATTTACGATTCTATACTCAATTGGCACCAGTACTCAATAGTGTCATTTGTATTCAAATGGCACCGTACCCAAAAGGCACTAGCATGTCCTAAAATGGCACTCGCCTGTGCACAGATGGCACTTTCGTAAATTCAATTGACATCAAGATGTTTGTTTGTTTGACTTAAGTTTGTTTAAGGTGCTGGTTTCCTTCCGGATATTTTTGACTCATACGGCTTTTTCATTTACGTAAATAGCTAAAACTTACGAAATAGCCTATTTCCGTGCTGTTTAACATTCTGGGACCAGTCCCGTATTTTTAGGTCAAAAGATAATAAAGTTTTGATTTTTGGCCTTAGGCTCCCTGTAGGTAGACAAAACGCGGGATTGGCTGTTATGGCTGGAAAGAGGACAAATGAACATTTTTGCTTTTACAACCTTTGAGCTATCTCCAGTGATTAAGTCAGTATAAGCAAAAAACTGTTTTTAGGGTCAAAATATGGCCATTTTCGAAGAAATCCGGTTTTTCAAAATTACTGCCAGATGTTAAGGAAAAAGTTGGCTTATTTATACTCAATCGATACAGCGTCCAAATGCCCATTTTATGAATGCATGAATGAATATTCAATGCGAAGTTGCGAAATTTCGTGTTACCGTGCATTTGGCCGATTTTCTCGACCGTTAAGACCGGCTGAGCCAAATCCAGGAAAACGACCCTCGGGCCATATGACCTTCAAATAGTGACACAAAAAGAACTTTTGGCCGATTCTTCAGTTTTGAGAAATCGATGTTCAAAAATTTTTCGTCTATATTCATCCTGTTAAATGTCAGCATGTCAGAACATATCTGCTATTTTTTGTTAATTTTGCCAGTTTCGTAAGTTCGTGTGAATGCTCAGATATTAAGCTTTAAAACGACGTATAAAGCTCTTTGCAACTCCCAATATTGCGAAAGTTATAACGTTTCACAAAATCACCACAAAAGCACTGCGCAAAAGGATACCGCCACCTTAAGTTACTTCGCCGCTCAACTGATTTTGCTGCAATTAATGTTTTGAAGCCGGTATTTGAACCAAGCATGTTAACAAATGTGTAACAAAGCTGCAAAATTCAAATTGGTTAGTTGCTGTTTTCTGAAGGAATGCTGCCGTAATTTCAGCGTAACTTCGTCATAGTTTACTGCCGCAACTTCAGAAAATTTTTAGTGCAAGGTGTCACAACAAAAGGCGCCATGTGAGTACTGTTAAAGTGCAGTTTGAGGACTTCACAAGATTTGCAATAGTGGAAATGTTTGCTTAACAATATACACAATTTTTTCCTGCCAATTCCGGCTGTTTTGATTGCTCCAGAAACGCTTCGTGGCTATCTAGTTACCTTTATCTCTGTTTGCCATAATAGAAATGGTAATGAAATGTTCAATAAAAATGTGCAATAATAGCATCAGAAAGCATATCGTGTGTTACGATAAAAAATCTGCGTTCTTTGGAGAGGTGGATGACGACACAATCTTATTGCATGAGCTGATTATTACTGCTAATAGTAGGCCTTATCAATGAGCTATGTGTGACAACCATATGTGCTCGGTGATAGCGACAGAGGGTATTTCATTCCTCCATTTTCGCCTAAAACTCAATCCATGCCAGAAACCCGGTGGAATCCGATTCTTTGGGTAGAAAACAAGGACCAATCGTGCTATTTAACAGAAGTTGTTCCCTCACCCCCTTTCCCTCGACCAACTTTGCCTCCTTCTCATGTACCGAACACCTGCGAATAATTTGTGCGAAATAAGTGATGCATTGTCATCACTATTTTAACCTGTCTTTCTCAGTTCAAAATCAAACATTTTACTGACAAAATTAATTTTCATATTGAGAAGATTGTAAAAGGAAAAGGCATCAAAAAAATTAAAGGATTGCCTTTAAATGTTCCATAACCGCCTATTCTTTCAATAGGCTTAACAATAAAATGCTTTGAAGCAAAAGTGTGGAGAAGGTAGGTGGAAAATAGAAAAGAAACCACTGGAACAATGCCTTGGATTGTAAATTGATGATACATGAAAGCCCCATCATGACATACCAGAAATAACCATAAGTCAGATGTGGTAATTTGATGAGGTCGTTAGTCTGGAAGCAAGCAAGAGTAAGCAAAATAAGAAAAGGAAATGAGAAAATGGAACGAAATATACAGACGAAAATAAAGCTCAGAATGTCAAAGGAAATGAAGTTGAACGAACAAGTCAAAATAATTACCCAGTCATAGGGAGTTAGTTCAATATGATACAAATCGAGAAGTTAAGAAAAGAAAATTATTAACTGTTTCAAGAATGATAAGTTTCCCAAAGGTTTTGAACAGAGAATACGTCTTTACCCCTTTTAGAAAGGAAGCCTGCAGACAAGCATCATTGCCCCGACTAATATTTATCTTTTAGCAAACGGGAGCGGATAAATGTAAGAATGTCTTGGTAACATATCCACATTCATTAAACTTCTTGCTTGATATTCCTGAGCTGTTTTCAGCTACAAACTTTGCCAACAATCGGTCGTTCGTTTGTGGTTTAAAAATCTTTTTAATGTGTGTAATCCTTCTTAATCTAAACAGATGTATATGTAGTCATGTATAAGCTGCATGCGTTGGGTTTACGATTGGGTTTAGTGCTTCAACCGCTGCGTTGTTAACGGCATGATCCAGGCAAACGCTAAAATTTGCAATGGTTCTAGTGTGAAACTAACCCCTATGAATAGCCTACAAAGTACAATGATAAATATAACCTGAAACAGGAGACTCTAAGCAAGAATGCAGCTAATCAAACAAGGAATATGTTCGTAGAATAAGAGCTCTCCAAGCAAACCATAAGCAAGATACTATTACAATTTCTAATAAAACTACTGGATCCTCTGATGACAAGTACATTGGCTTCTAACACGCTCTTGCCTAACCTCTTCTGGCCTCACCCATGTATTTTTATAATAATTGGTCAGGGCTTGAAGGATTAGGGCAGAAAGACTCTGATTAAGTAATGAGAAGCCTCTTATTCTAATCCCTATGGCTACCATTTCTAATTCGACTAACGGAGAAATATTCAAATTTTGTTGAGTTTCATAACCTTTATTGTTTTGCTATGGCAGCTAAGTCACATGTTTCTCCTGTTCATATGTAATTAGATTACACCTATTCTTGGTACAGCCGGATATCCTCCAAGCTTGGATCGTATAGGAAGTAAATCCCGCGGAGTTTCCCCACAAACTGTCGCGCAACAAAAAGTATCACTGTTTTCATTCAACAGAACAATAAGAGTTTTACAGTAGACTGAGTTTTTCGAAAGCATCAATAAACAGCTTACAACAAGTGTTAGTTGTCTCGGAGTTGCTAATTACTAATAAGCAATCACATTTTACGTAAATATCTTTATGTTCAAACAAACTGCATAAAAACCAATTTTGACAAATACAATGACTTTACAGCACAAGAACTAAAGTAATTATACAACTTATTGCAGCCTAGTTTTCTTGGTTTGTGGTTCACAAGCCGGCTTACTCGTGTCAACCTTTCGACTTCTTGACAATAATTGATGAAACTCCCTGGAAAATGTTTGATTGAAACATGCATAGAATATGATATTAGTACCAAAACTAATTTGGTAAATAGATCTAAGAAATAATACCACCATTTGACTATTACTATTTGTAAGAGGCACACTAGCACCGTAGATAGGGGCAGGGAGGGAAAATCCCACAAAAGCAATAAATGAATACAGCATCATTTTTGATCCCTCAGCTCGTTTCTTAGACTCCTCTAAGCTCGCAACTGTTTTTCGAGTTTTGATGTGGATATATATTGCTGAATAGCATAACAAGACAATTCCACAAGAACAATAAATAAACACAATATCGTTCATTTCCTTCCAAAGCTGGTCAGTTTTAATCAGCATACATCCTTTTCCCGGAACTGCCTGAAAACCTCCAAATACTTGTGAACCCCCTAAACCGAAAATAGATACCAGTGGAATTCCCCACACCACCACGCACCAAATGGCCACTGCTTTCTTACGACTGAACAGTGCTTTATAGTGCAGTGGCATGAAAACAGCAATAAAGCGATTTATAGCAATCACCGCTTGACCCAATGGTTTGATAACAACGAACGTATGTCTAAATGGTGCAAACCACTGGCACACGATGTCTAGGGTTTTCCATGCCAAGTGGTCAGTCAATGTTTGTTTCATTTGGAATGCCTGAATACTCCAGAGCAGAACGCCTGAATAACCGGCAAAACAATCGGTAACTGCAAGAAGTAGGACCAATAAATATGTCGGCTCTACTCGAAGCTTAGCTGACGTTCCGATCGTGGCTATAATAAGTACATTTGCTGCTCCAACAAGACATCCAATGAAGGACTTTAAAATCATGACATCTTGTTTGCTAATTATTGACTTAGACACAAAACTAGAATTATCCATTTTCGAAAATTCCTCGGGTTTGCAATTAGCTTAGCTAGATTCTATAACAATAAAGCAATTTTTCACAAAGAAAACAGTACAACAAATGTGTGATTCAGTATACCATGGTCATACACTAAGCCCTATTATATTATATATCAAACATTAGGATGCATTCCCCACACTAGGTTCAAAACAGGGACACTTTTCTTAAATGCATTGTTGCTAAATAAAGTAACTAAATTAATACATTAATTAATCAAATTAAATTTAAATTAGAGATACTAGTTTTTTAGATAAAAACGCATAGGTGCATATAATTGTAACACATAGATAATCTTTGTATCTCTGTATCTCTGTATCAAACGGTCCAATTTAACGCCAAATTAAATCCACATAAACTTCAGCACCAGGAAATCTTTCTAAGTATATGTTTGAAAAGAATGAATCATTCGTGCAATACACGGTGAAAACAGAGAAGATAAGATAAGAAAGGATAATCACTTGCTATGATCATTCCTATAATTGAAACGATGCTGCTAATAATGTAAGTACACCATTTAATACAGCATTTTCTCACAGCATCAGTTGACACAGCTATAGTAGTGATCCTATTTTGTGCCTACAGAGAAAATTATTGCCTACTGCAAATAATAAACGATTTCAATAAATTGCACACCTATAAGTAGTTATCTGCTGCATTATGGAATTGGAGTTCATACGTATTTCTGTCCAACCAAAACAGAATTAGCTCTAAACTATAGTTTTCAACCTCTCCTCGTGGGATCCAATGCCTCTAATGAATTGTATGGCTCAGATATATGTGCAGCTTACATATTAAACACCATGGATGAGAATGAGTTACTAAATTCCGTTTATGTAATCGCTGCGCATGCCGGTGTGGACTGGATTGGATCCGGAGTCTGGACAAAATGGACTGTATAGACTTTTCTGGATCGCCGTAGTATTTTCTCGAAAAAATGTTTCAAAAGATTTTATCTTAATTTTATTTGAATGTTCAATTTTCTGTTGAGAATATGTTTCTTCCGCATCTTATTTATAGAATATTATCAAAAAAACGGTGGTAGTGTTAGGTAAGCCCTGTAGGTCAGGGCATTGCATTGTAGTTACTACAAAACGTTCTTCGAACCATTAAGCATGTAATTTATTCCCGCCGTGTCGTTTTCAGAACATATATTTGCAGTTTTTACTTAACATATTTCGGTTTGTTGCCATAGAAACTAGTAGCTGTGAAAATATTTTGGGAGTTGCTGCCCATCCAGGAATACAGTTCTGTCTAAGTGCAAACTGCAAGTTAGTGTCTAATTTTAGGATTGAAAAACAGTAGATTTCTTAAGTATTTACTATAAGAGAGTCCTGTAGTATGCTGCTTCAGTTTCAGCAGTAAGCGCAAACGTATGACTTCGTTCAAAGTGCTAAAGGCCCCGATGTGACTAACCGCGGAGCCTTAGTGGAAGACTAGTTCCATTGTATTTCCCAATTTTCTAGAAAATTTTTGTTAAGGTCTGTATGAACGGATACAGAGATTTTTAATCATAATTTGTAAATTTGTAAGTATTTTTGCTAAATAAATTTTCCCAAAGCCAAAAGATTCGAATTAATGTCGGTGATATTACTTATTTTAGTGGCTCAATCGGTATAGCGTTGGCCTAGACAGCCAAAGGTTGTGGGTTCGATCCCCACCTCGGGCCCGAATTTTTCGGGTCGGACGTGCTGTAGTGACAATCTTAGTTTCGTTTGTTCTTTCATACATCACCACTCTTCGCAGTCATCCGTTTTCGGGTTTTTCTTAATTACTGGCCAGTGCCAAGCCAAAGATAAAATTGCAGTAAGCTTATACAATTTTTAGCCCACGAATTTCGGATAAATTAATGTCTACCCACCTAACAGATAGTAAAATCTAAACTAAAATGTAATAAATTTATACTCTTGGGAACCCACGGACATCGTATAATTTGTATGACTCAGATGAGATATCTGCGGCTAAATAGTACACGCCTTGGACGAAGTTCTTACTTGTTATACAAGCAACACAGCACAATACAAAGACAGTGAAAACACTAAAACTAAACTAATTATGTTGAACATTGCTACCTTGCACGTAACTAGGGCTGCAGTTCACAAGCTTCCTTATTCATGTATCTTTACGACATCTAGCAAATAATTGGCGAAATTCTCTGGAGAATGTTTTGGTTAAAGTATACATAAAATAAGAGATTAGTACCAAAACTGATTCGGTATGCAGCTCTAAGTAAGAACATCACCATTTTACTACTGTCACTTCGAAAACGTCCCACTGGCAGCGTAGATCGGCGCAGGAAGGGAAAACGCTACAAAAGCTATGAATGAATACAGCATCATTTTTGAGCCGTCAGCTCGCCTCTTAGATTCTTCTAAGCTTGCAACGCTTTTTCGCGTTTTGATGTGGATAAATATTGCTGAACAGCAAAACAAGACAATTCCACAGGGACAATATATGAAGACAACATCACTGATTGTTTTCCAGAGTTTTCCAATCAGGCTACATCCTTTTCCTGGAACCGCCCGAAATCCTCCAAAAGTTTGTGAGCCACCCAAACCAAAAATGAAAGCCAGCGGAAATCCCCATACCAGGACGAACCAAATGATCACTGCTTTCTTACGACTGAACAGTGCCTGGTAGCTTAGTGGCTTGAAGACAGCAATAAACCGATTTACAGCAATCACCGCTTGACCCAGTGGTTTGGTAACAACGAATGTATGTCTCCATTGTGCAAACCACTGGCACACGATGTCTAGGGTTTTATATACCAAGTGGTCAGATAATGTTTGTTCCATTTTCAATGCCTGAATACCCCAAAGCAGAATGCCCGAATAGCACGAAATACAGTCAGTTACGGCCAGCAGAGATACCAAAATGTAGGTTGGCTCTGCTCGAAGCTTAGCTGAAATAGCAATCGTGGCAATTACCAGTATATTGGCGAGTCCAACAAAACAGCCAATAAACGAATTCAAAATCATTGCATCTTGCTTATTAAACGCTGGCATAAATTCCGCGGTGGAATTATCCATTCTCTAAACTGTTTGTATAGCCCGTTTATCAATCTATGGCAATAAAACGATAATTTTAGAATGACAAGTATTACTCGTGGACTCCTCACCAAAAGCAAATTGCTCAAATCACGATGTTGTTCGAACGGAATTAAAAACAGAGGATTTGTTTTTCTTGGACTTCATGCACAAGTGCCACAAAAGCGTCGGGCGTACCAATTGTTGTATGTATGTACACATTAAAAGTGTACTCCTGATATTTCATTTCTGCTCTAGCTAAGGATGCATTATCAAGATTAGATGCTTTCGAAAGGCTGATTTTGTCAAACAAATTTGCAAAATTCCGCAAATATTGTTTCGGAGCGGTTAAAACTTCCTGCCTGAATTAAACAGATTCTAGTTTAATCATTTCTAATATGCAATAACTGATTTTTGCAATAACATGAGTATGAGCATTTGATAGGAAACACTGATCATTTGCATACATATTTCAATTCCTACAGGATTTTCTCACAGTACCAATTATCATAGACTTGATGGCTTTCTTTCCTCTTGCTCTATACCTTCTGACACAATTATCAAAAGTACGTAATACATAACAGTCAAGACATTTCAATTCCCAACTAACTAAGCTAAATTTTGACTTAAGGTGGTGGTACCGGTATCCTTTTATGAAGTGCTTTTGTGGTGAGTTTTTGAAACCCTATAACTTATAACGCAATTTGGGTGTTGGAAATGGCTTACATCATTTTAAAGCTTAATTAATATAACAATAACGCTTACTATTTGTTTGAATTATTTGACTGTGTACTACTGAAAAATAAACTTAAGTACCGATCGGATCCCAGTCTAACTACGGCATTGGTAATTTTGGGAGTCAATCTGAACCACATCACTACTCTTCGCAGTCATCCGTCTTCGAGTTTTCTTAATTACTGGCCAGTGGCAAGCTAAAGATAAAAGTGCAGTAAGCCTACACAATTTTTAGCCCACGAATCTCGGATAAATTAATGTCTACCCACCTAACAGATTGTAAAATCTAAACCAAAATGTAATAAATTTATACTCTTGGGAACCCACGAACATCGTAAAATTTGTATGACTCAGATGAGATATCTGCTGCTAAATATTACACGCTATGGATTAGAATAAAATTCTTAGTGTTCTTTGTGGATCGCACTGCTGTCAACCTGTTTCAGAATTCCTGATAGTTTCTGTGCAAACAAAAGAAGATAGATTGAACCTAAGAAACTGTAGAAAAGCGACACACAGAAAGGGTCCCGATAAACTAAAGTGCCTACCGTCATCAGTATCCCTTTTTCCTGCTGCGCCTCAGCGCAGCAGGTCTCTTATGTTTGCTCTGCCATCTTGGTTCCCACGCAACGACATGCAAAACATAGGTCTTCGCACGAAAGCGTGTAAACAATGCTATAAGATGGCAAAGCATGATTTCCACTACAGTCCTACTTCAGAACTGCTATGACTCACAAAGCAAACAAAAAATCGCTAATTCAATAAAAGGAAGCAGGTTTCCTCTTCACTGACAAGCTAAAATTTCTCTTTCAACTTTTTGCAGACAAAGCTGATCATTTTGAAGAACAAGATTTATGTTAAGTTCAGATGGAATGATTTTAATCTCAGTCAATAAGTAAAATGAACGTACAGTAACTGATAAACTAAAGATAACTAAACTTGGCTTGGTCAAGATTTGCTTGCATAATTGCATTTTGCTTAATTTCCCAGTAAATTCTACTTTAAGATAGTTTCCGCTGCGCAGCAGGCCTACAATTTATGGAAATGTTCCTCCGACAACATTTAATATTTTGCAGACAATATTGCTTGTTAGACAACAAAATTTTAAGTTTGCCCCTTTATGAAAATAGTTCAGCTGTGTAAAACCAGTGGCTTTTCTTGTGACGATTTGTATTAACATTTTCGTGTTAAATTCACGTTCAGCTAGAAATGACGTTTTAAGTATATAATTTCTCCACAAAAAGACCTTCGGGAAATTCTTACTGCTCATATAGATTAATAAGTTTTTAGTCGCATATAAGGGATCTCACAAGTTTGTTGCTATTCAACAGTCATAAACGATAACAAGTAAACCATTCATAGATTTAATTAATACCAAACCGGTGGAGTCAACCGAGAGGAGGTTAGTGTTAACGAGATATTGAGGACGATGACCAAAAGTTTGAGCGCTGTGTAAAAGCAAATGAGCTACAACTTGTCAAAATGTTAATCTATACTAGGTAGCGTTTTAATATCCATATGAGGTGTTTTTGCGTTAGCTCAGCGCGTTTTGTAGAAATTTTCAAAGTTGGATGAAGTCGGTTTTTGCACAATTCTGACTTACTAAAATGCCACCGAAGAAATGTTTCGTCATGCCCTGAACTAACCATTCACTGGACAAATTTCGATTATAGATATTAACACAGTACACAAATAGAGGTTCAATTTGCATACGCACAATCCCGGCTGCTGCTTGGGAGTTGATCACATTTTTGGTCACCGCGCTTACGTTTTGCCTGAAAATACGCTATTTTCTCAAAGTTTTGAATATAATGGCCCATAAGTCCTGTGAAATCCGAGATAGTCCAACCAAATTTGCGGTGCCAATTTGCACATATGAAAGGAAGGTGTATGCTAAGTTTCACTGCAATTGCGGGTGTTGAACTATGGATGCATGCCTCAGTTCGATGACGGAGCCCTAGAGACAAAAAATGACAAATTTTCAAATTTTCCAAATATAGCCAAATTCTACATCAAATTGAAGCTCTCGATGCCCTGTACATTTCGCCTTCTAGCACCAAGTCTCTACAACGCAGTATGAGAAAGTTAGAGCGGGTTAAAGTTTGAGGTAAATAACAGTCGGATGAGCTTGATCAAATCTTTCAAGCACTGTTACTTGCTAGCTAGTTGGCGTATCATTTTCATTTGTGCAGCAATAAATAGCCCCAGATAGATGCTTTAATTTGATGTATTGGCTAGGCCGAAGTTCTTTGTCACCCTATGTGTACACGACTTTGAGACCCTCAAAGAGGTATAGTGACGTAAATACTCAATTGTAGGGATTTGAACTGCTATATCTCTTAACTGGATTGACCCTGGACTCTAAAAATTTGTCTTGCTTTTGGACACATATGGGAGTATATTATATCCGAAAATGAGCGAAATCGGCCACTATAAAATTTGGTACCCGGCGACCCTCCCTCCTTAAGTGTGTTACACCCAAAAATACTTTACTAGCTAAAAAATAATTTGATTATCAAGTGTATATCAATTATTTTATTATTAAACATAATTAGAATGCTTTAGCTTTTATTTAAGCACCCGTGTCTAAAGCACAAAGCACTAAAGGACCATGAGCATGAACCGGGCTTTAGGATCATTTACACACTTTCTTGATTTTTGTACATTATTATTCATTTGCGTATAACAATGAATGGTTTTATTAATCGTTCTGTATTAAACATGCTGCATTTCTGGTTGCATATTAAATATTCCGCTTGTTTTACTGCTTCTGTTGCATAAATAGTGTTGTGTGTCCATTTTGTCAACAGAAAAACCCTATAAACGTGGTAAGATCACGCAGCCAATCAGAATCTTGCAAATTAATTTTCAGTTTCTGCGGCTTTCCGAGTGGAGGTTTTAAAACTGGCTGACAACTTACTTAAGGGGGGGCAACGAACGGTTTTGCCCAACTTCTTCAGAGAGACCTACCTTTTGGCATATGATTAGCTAACATATCAAGGTTAAATAGTCCGTAGTGGGCATTATTATATCTAACACACATCGATTCTGGCACTACGCCAAAGTCGAAATTTTGGTGCGAAAAGTGGGTTTTTTAAAAAGTTTTCTGAACTCTGGTGGATTAACGGCTTGAACCAATTCTGAAACTTTTTCCCATAACTGTTAACTGTTACTAGTGCTAAATATTAAAAGTATTCCGGCTTTCGAGCGTTGCTTCCTTCTTCAGCTATAACAGCTCAAAGTTTGAAATTTGACAAAAAGTTGCGATGTGACCGTGCGCCGTTTTCGATCTAATAAAATTGACAGCCCCTAGCGAGCGAAAAATCTTTCTGCCACAATCTTTTTAACCTAACTTTTTCATTTTCCTATGTTTAACACGTGTCAAGGTCACCTTTGAACGGCTCTACTGAACGATAGAAGCAATATTACACAAACGCACTTGTCTTGTTTTGGCTATATACTTCTTGGCATATTTCTATGGTTGCCTTCTAATTGAGCACATTCTTGATAAATCAATAAAGAATTTAGTATTTAAAAATTATTAGAGTTTATGCCTTCCAAGCGAACCAGGTTTTTGAGTTCAATAGTCAAAAAGTACTGCTGAAAAGTTGTTTATAGATATTTTATTAAAAGTTTTAAAGAACTTCAATTTGCAAATGGCTGTCCTTCTAGCATTTGAGGGAAATACTGCATTGACTGTATCTAGAACCTGTAATAAACGGAACTGTAACAGAAAGTTACATACTTCGAAACTGATGATACGACGTTATAACAACAAACAACGTTATTTAAGGCTATACTATAGTTATAGATGACAATCGTCATGTTTATTTACAGTAGCGAGTTAGATTGCTTTGCCGTAGTTAGGACATTTACATCATCGTTAGCATGGCTAAGCCCGTCCTTTTCAGAGTGTAGTTCCAGATTTAAAGCAACAGATTTAAACAATACATAGGGCGCGCAAACGAGATTTGCTCGCAAATGGGACTGACTTTAATGAAAACTTTAATTTGTGCGCGCAAATGGGACACCACCGTGTCAAGAACCTGTAATAAACGGAATGGCTATAAAGTTAAAACATAGAACTTTCAAATTGTTTTAAATTAAATATTTAAAGTTACATACTTCGAAACTGATGATACGACGTTATAACAACAAACAACGTTATTTAAGGCTATACTACAGTTATAGATGACAATGGTTATATTTGTTTACAGTAGCGATTTAGATTGCTTTGCCGTAGTTAGGACATTTATATCATAGTTAGCACGGCTAAGCCCGTCCTTTTCAGAGTGTAGTTCCAGATAAAGTGGAGTGAAGTTAAAATTGACTCTGTTCATGCATACATGGAGTTAATTTTAACTATTTTTAACTCTTTTTAACCCCGCCACATTTTCGCTCTACTACACTCTACTCTGTTCTACCTTTTCTTGAAAAGGCCCTTATCGTCAAAAACTGTCACAACATTGAACTTCGATTGATCAAATGCATCAGTTCGTACTGATAGGATCTTTACTGGATAGTTGGAGACCACAGCAGATTTGTTTATAAATAAGTATTAAGCACCATAATGACAGACTCGGCAGTGCAATATAGTTTTCATATAAAACATTTATGATAGTTCTGTTCACGATAACAATGATTTCCTGAATATGCTGTTCACAGAAGCCCTAATGACTGGATTACAAAGATACAATATGTAGGGACTTGAAGAAGAATTAAGTACACCCACAAACATTGCGTACTTTGGCTGTAGGTGAAATACAACGAACGCAGCGCTTAGTAATGTAGAAATCAGTACAGACTGTATTAAAAGCCGAACTTCCCGAAAATACATCTTTTTAGCTGATTGCATATTAGCTAAATTGGGTGCTACGGCCGAATGATTTTTGGCGCAGAGTTTGCAAAGGACAGTGAAATAGCCAAGAAAGGTAACTGATATGATCAACAACGGACAATACTTAAAAATCAAAAGGCCGGGCCCGCAAATCGACGGAGTGCATGTGACATAATTATAGCCAAATGCAACGAACTTTGGATTGCAACCAAGGATAACCTCGTAGCCAAAATTACGCAAACCACTTCCGCAAATTGTGATTCCGAGAGTTAAAATAGCACCTATCTTCACGGAACATTGATTAAAGTCGGCGTACCACTTTGGAACAAATACTGCCGCAATTCGGTGAACTGCCATAAGCAATCCTACCCACAACAGGACGTTAAAAAGAAACAGAATGAAGAAACCACTTGTTGCATTGATAACTCGATTGTAAGGTTCATAGCCGAGATAAATATGTGGAACCCCGTGGCATAGTATAATTAATATAATGGCAATATCTGCTACAGACATGCATAATAGCAGTAAGGCATACAAAATAAATAGCTGTCTGCGATTATAAAACAAAGCGTAAATTATGGGAAAATATCCAATTAAGCCCAACAACCCACAAGTCAGGCAGATAACCATGTATTTCAGGCGAAATGATTCAGTAGTATAGAAAGTGTCGCTGTTGTTAAAAGTAGCGTTTCGAATCATTGTGTTGAAGTTCTTTTAGCTCAAAAACAGCAACAATCCCTGTGCTAAAAAGTACACAAAGTTTTCAAATATTTGCAAAAATCTATATTTCAAATAGTAGATTTCTTATTCTTTTCACAATATTCATCTACATATTACTTTAAAACTTCAACCAATCCGAAATAATTCAAGCTTGCAGATATTGTGAAAGCAAGGTCATTGACCTTTCCTTAGATTGAAAGAATCCACCACATAATTGTCTCTGTTTTCTGTTTGCTTAGCACCATGCAAAACCAATTTTCAAGCCAATTCTGATTGGAACATTAGAAATACTATGACATAGCAGAAGCTTATTTACGTATCAGTATTCAGTAGGGTTTCTGAGTATTACGAAAATAAAATAAGTATCAGCTATAAATACAAATAACACAGAGAGGACTGGTGGTACCAATCCAATTAGAATGCATCCGTGCGCTTATGTGCATCATGCTTAGGACGAAATATAAATAATGATGAAATTTTGCTTCATAAGCTGACGGTAACAATTCTAAGTTAGCGCTCTATCGAAAGATATAAATTTGGTTGAACTTAAGTGTTACCAACACATGTCCAGTATTTTGAGTACTGTCTAGCTTCGTAAGAAATAGTCGACAGTCAGTAAAGTGAGAAAGCTAGGGGAGTTGGTTGTTGGTTGTTTTTGGAAGGTTGAGTGGGGGCACGCTTTGGTCTTACTATTTTGGGGACAATTGAAATTGTGCGAGTCACTGTTTGTCATTTCGGCTTAATTCGTTTGTTTGGATTAATCCGCGGAGGTTTATAAAATTTATTTCGTTGCAAACGTGTTGCTTTACTTTTATGTAATTTACAATAAATTGAATTGAACCATTGAAATCGCCTACCACAGTAGTAGCTTGTGACCTAACAATTCAAAGTTTAACCGAGAGTTAAGGAGGCAGCTCATTTTGCTAAAATTTATATAGCTCTAACAAACTTAAGCCTATGAAAATTAACTAAGTCAATAACGATAACTCTTATTTACTTACCATCTTTAAACTATAATGTAATGCAAACAAAATTAGGTTACATTTTCTCCGCAGTTTTAAAAATGTTTCAAAATTCAAGCATTTTAGAATCTTCTAATCTGGGCTTTCAGAGCATGTATTTCATTTCTCTACTTAACATAAATTTGAAAAATTCTCTGAAAACTATTTATTTCGGTCCAATTAAAGCTTTCTCGACTGTAGTAGTCAAGATCAATAAACAGATTGTTGCCTCTGACAACCGCAAGTGGAAACAAAATACAAAGCGGCACATATAGAATAAGAAATAAGTGGGGAAACTACAAAGAAAGTCATCAAACAAGAAAGAGAACAAAATCTTCAGACAAAAATAACTCCAATTATGTGGAAGAACAAAGCACAATAATTAGAAGCTAAAAAGGAATTTTAAATATAGAACAACTTGAGATCAATTTAAGTGAAGTTGGGCAAAGGAAACTAAGTCAAGAAACAAATGAGTTTTCCAACAATTACAGAGAAGACTGTCCTTTATCGCTCTTGAAAAAGGAAGTTCACCCGCGCAGAAAATATCCCTTTTCAGTTTTACGGCAATACTGTTGGCAACCAATGAAAGTTCAGATTTAAATAATTTAAATGATTTGTATATAAAACATAATCTGCATAATAACCCCCAAGTGTGGACAGCTTCACAGAAACCTCATCATCTGCCAAGATGATTTTCGTTCTATGTTGGGAAAATCGTATTGAAATTGATTCTCACAGTATCAATTGAGATAGTGATGGATAATAATGATCCTAGTTTTTAGAGAGCCCTTGTATCTATTCAGACAATTATCACAAACCGGCATATAGGATAGAAACCATTAGAAAAGGAAGAAGAAAGTTTATCGCTAAGGCTATGCTCCATTCACAGCTGCATTGCCATGCTCATCCCCTTATTGTGTACATAGTGACCACAACGCAAAGGAGAATCCCGTCTTTTATGTGCAACTTAAGTTATTTCACTTACATCTTAGCTTTCACATTTTGAGAACGCAGGTTCTATATACTTTCAATTAGGTAATTTAACAACTGAGACAACCTACCAACAGCTATTGCAAACTTAACCGAGGCCCAATATTACCAGGGTTTAGTTCCTGGTTATGGCAATGCCCCAAGCTTTTTATATA
Organism: Trissonchulus latispiculum; assembly: GCA_030248195.1. Taxonomy (NCBI): domain Eukaryota; kingdom Metazoa; phylum Nematoda; class Enoplea; order Enoplida; family Ironidae; genus Trissonchulus; species Trissonchulus latispiculum. Next base: position 22,106 of record JASAND010003102.1, read on the forward strand.
TGCTGGCAGCAAACACACACACGGCACACAAACTTGGCGAAGCACGAATACTGCATTTGGACTAGAGTAGAGTTGACCGTGATCGAGTGTAGACTTAACGTTTAAAAACTTTCTAAATACACATTTCATAAGTATGGATATAGGCAATAGATAGCTTATGCAGCTTATCAGACGGCAGGGTTTGAAATGAATGTAGTGTCTTGTGTCCGAAGGTTTAATAGTCGACGCGCGTAGCATAATAAGACAACTTAAGTTTGTATTAATTTCCAAAAAGTCTATGTAGAATTTTGGAATAAATGTGACGACACTTCGGTGAATTGCAGTAAGCAATTCTATACATGACAAGACCTTAGAAAGAAAAGAATGCAAATGCCTACAATTCTACTGATAATTTGAATTGAAAATATGAAATCTCTTGGCAGAGTTTAACTAATTATATCTGCAACAAGCATGCATAATGATAGTAACGCTAACAAATTGAATAGTTGATTGCAATTGAAAAATAAGTATAAGCAAGAGTACATAGTATGTAAGTGTCGGACAGCTGGCAGGTTTTCGTCTTAGCTGCAGGTACATGCTATGTTAGGTAACGACTAACTCCCCACAAATGTGTATTTTCACTTCAAATAAATTCGACAGTTATCCTTGGTTTCTAAGGCTCGAAGCAGACACAAATTGGACGCATGTAGGCGTTGGGTTTTCCAGCTTTAACACTTACAAATACGGCGAGTGAGCGTACAGAAACGTGTACTGTGTACTGGTTTGTGGGGGTCACTAGGTACTAGGTAGCTCATAAACGCATAAACGCCTGCCATTAAAAGCACATGGTTAGTGAATTAGCAATTCGTAATCGCGGAATTTAATACAATTTGAATTATAATTTAAAGTAATTTAAATTTAGTAGCGCTTAAAATTACGCATAATTTCTACAAAGGCATTCCACTTTTACTCCCGAACATTCTATTCCCGCAAACACTGTGGATGTAGAGTCCTTCTTTCGAACTCAAAAATCCTTTTCTAAGAATAGACCTGCCCTAGGGTAAAAATTTAATTAGTACGACATATAATTGACAGTCCTTGTCTATTCAATAGGGGATAAACTGATGATTGCTTTCATTTCAATATCAGAAGTGCTACATTGGCTATTTAGTTTAGGAAAATCAAAACTGGTACAGATTTTAGCTTTAACTATTAATGATTAGCTAATAGGTGTCTAGTCACTGGATTTATTAAAAATAATTAATTATCTGTTCTATTATAATTGGATATAATTATATATAATATCTATTCTACTATTATAAATTAAAACTATATTAGTCAGAGTAAAGCAGGTCCGCCCTGAGAAAAACTGATTAAAAGAGTAGACTAAGTGGGGATGAACTGAAAGAGTTTACTAACTGAGGACAACCCTGATTATAGGGATTAAAGTTGACAAACTGGGGAATTTACAAACTGAGGATACGCCTTTCAAGCTCTGCGGCGAGATAATGCTCATTTGTTTGTTTGTTGTTGCCTACTTGTTTGCAATGCTATAACTATCGAAATTTTGGGAGCTGGAAAGAGCTTCATACATCATTTTAAAGCTTAAAATCAGTACATCCTCTTGCGAAAATAGCAAAAATTAGCAGAAATTTTCTGAAATCAAGGCTAAACATAGACCAAAAATTTTTAAACATCGATTTTTCAAAACTGTATAATCGGCCATAAGTTGTCTTTGCGCCATGATATGATAGGTCGAGGGACATTTTTCGGATTTAGCTAAACCGGTCTTAATGTTGAAGAAAATCTGCCAAATGTGCGGTAACACGAAACTGCGCATCTTCGCGTTGCGTTTTCTCGCAACTGGAGCTGCTTAAGCTCAAGCCAAAAAATGTCCCTCCACAATAGTGCGAATTTTCAACATGCCAAAAATCACGCGAATCCATTAGGTAGTTTCTGAGAAATCGATGTTCAAAACGAAACAAAAACGCAGTTTTCCCTAAATGGTTTTCTGCAAAATCTATAGCTTAAAGCTACGATCTTGAAATAATAAGCATCACTAAAATCTGCAATTAGACTATGGATTGAGTATCAATACGCCAAAATTGTCCTTACGATTTGGCAGGAAACTTCAAAAGCGAATTTCTTCGAAATGGCTATTTTTGACTCCCAAAATCATTTCACGTGTATACTGACTTAACCGCTCAGCGAAAGTTCGAAGGTTGTAAAAGCAAAATTGTTTATTTTTGAGCCCTCTTTCCAGCCATAGCAACAGATCCGGTGTATCGGCTACCTACTGAGAGAGTATAATGCTGAAAAAAAACATTTCTTATATTTTTACCTAAAAATGCGGTACTGATCCTAGAATATTAAAGAGCACCAAAATAATATATTTGGAAAGTTTCATCCAAAATAATAATAATAACGAAATAGGAATTATTGGTAAACTTTCGTTGCAAAAAACAACCTAATTGATTGCTAGAAGCAAGGGTTGATTCGGAATGAGACGAAATCACGTTTGATCAAGAGAAATTTATATCAAAATTTATATCTATTTCTAAATTTATATCTAAACTCTGGTGACGGTTTAGAGGATTCGCCACGTTCAGTTGAAGAAGCAATCTGGTTAAATTGAACAAAAAATCAATAAACAAGTTCGAACTTGCTTTAACACACTGCTGGGCCAACATGGGGCTTAGGGATGTGCTCAAGTCTTGCAAAAAAGTTTCGTATATACGAATTTGATATACGTTTTGAAATAGTATTTTTGCCATGAGGAATTCGTATTTTCGTTATTATAAGCCTTCATTTTCTGCTGAACTCTTCAATGTTAGTTTGAAAACTGGCCGTCTAGTTCTGCTTAACAAAAGTTAAGCAACAACTCTACAAGGTTGGCCCAAAAACGTCTGTTTTAAATCTAGCCGCTAAACTACTCTTGTACAGTTATGTGGATAGCAAAAAAGCCTTTAGTGCTTTTCAAAAAAGGACTTTGCAAAAAACAACAGGTTTATAAAAAGCAAGCTGCAAAAAACTTAAGACTTATAAAAAAATCGTATTTTTCAGCAAATGGATACGTATATACGATTTACTTTTTTTGGAGAGGGCTCGACACCGTTTAGGCTCCTCGTGAGGCCTGTCAGGTGTTTCTATCCGTAGACCGCAAATGGACAAGAGGCGGAGAGATGAAGACTGCGGACAGAAAACACAGTCCCATAAAGCCAAGCCGGCGTTAGGTTTGGGCGTTGGCCGGATTTTCGGCGTTGACTGGCTTGCAAACCCCGAAACATTGCTAAAATTTTGCTGTTTTTCTTTATTTGGATAGAGATAGATTAATAGATAGATAGAGATAGATAAATTAATGGATAGAGTTGGAGCCAATTGTCCGGCCAACGCATTGCTCGAGTGTTCGGCAGCCGTTGGTTGAACCGGCAAACACCCAGCTGTGAAAGGTTGAAATCAGGTTCTGAAAGATGTGAAGAAAAGTGTCCAGGGTGGGGATCGAATCGCCCAGCTTTGGTTTAAGAGTAGAACGCTCTACCACTAAGCCAAGCCACATCCCCGGACGATGAGACTACATAGTTCGTTACGCTGATTTCAACCTTTCTGGGTTGGTGATATTTAACACAACACTACTGAATAGTTGTGATAATTTTCCGACAAGCAATAGCATTAATATTTAGTTTGTTTTCAATATCAGTCTAAATATATATGCTATCTTGGATTTTCTAAAAAGTTCTGCCCTTCCGTATATAGTTAAGCTTGAAACCTTTCACTCTTCTTTGTGTGTATTATGGAATAATAATATTCGTTGATACATTATGATACATGACTGTCAGTGGACGTGGTGGCCATTCTAAGTTCAGGCTAAAGTAGGATTGAATCAGTGTTGGCATCTGGGATGGGATCCCATGGGATCCCATGGGATCCCATGGGATGGGATGGGATGGGATTGAAAACTCATCCCATGTGGGATCAGTGGGATTTCGTGGGATCATTTTACCCTACAAAGCCTCAAACAGCGTTTCTAATTTTGAAAAAAATACAATATTTTGGTAAATTTGGCATAAAATTTCTGTTCAATTTCATAATTATTGTCCACGAAGTGTTTGGCTTCTTACATGCAATTATTATTAAAAGATTTTTAAATGGCTGTGCACCTTCTAATCGTCTTTTATCATTTTTCGGTAGAGTATTGCACACGGTGAATACACTCTTAACTTTTAGCAAACGCAGACAATAAGAGCAAAGAAAAATAAGCAGCAATAAGACTATGATAAGAATCCAGCTTCCAGGTTAAAATTTAACTCAAACTTTAATTGTACCATAAAAGAAATGTGTGTACAAACTTTGACCGTTTATAGCAGCTTTGCAGTGAACCCCAACAATGTATATATTTTTAGAATCGTCAGGAACTCGGAATTTCAAAAATCCTGGAAAATCTGTTTCATTTAAGGAAGCTCTAAAATGTTTTGCCGCTATCAAAATTTTGTTTACACGATCGAATGGAGCTGGTCCAACTTTATTCCCATTTTAGTCATATTTTTGCTCCTACAAGCTTTCCACGGAAATGCACCCAATTTCCGAATTTCCGAAAATAAAGAATCTTACCAGGTATTCAAGAAATCTTTATAGAACCGCTAAAATTTACAAAACAAATAGATATTGTTTTGATAAAAATTTCTTAGCTGTCTATCCTCTTTGCCTTCTGGAAGATAGGGTCTACCCGTATTTAATATTATAGTTTCATATTATTATAAATAGAAGATTACGGCGCTCTTTATAGTTCTTGGACCAGTTCCGCTTGTTTAGGTGAAATGATAAAAATTTTTGGTTTTGCCATTATTCTCCCAGTACGTAGTCGATACACCTGATTGGAGGATATTTAATGGAAAGAGGGCACACAGAAATTTACTTTTACAACATTGGGCTATCTCCAGTGGTTAAGTTAGTGATTTTGGGGGTCAAAAATGACCATTATCGAGGATATCAGTTTTTTTAAATTACTGCAAAATCTTAAGGAAAATTTAGACTTATTTTTATTCAATCGATTTATACCTATCGATTTACTTTCTGCTCACTTTATACAATCTCACTGCATATTTTATCAATGCCTCTTATGCAGACCTGTTGAGCCTAACCCATGTATGTCCTTCATATCATGGCACAAAAAGAAATATTGACCGATTTTGAGTTTTGAGAAACCGATGTTCAAAGTTTGATCTTAGTCTATATTTAGCCGGTATGTCAAAACATTTTGGTTGTTTTTCGCAATGTTGCAGGTTTCGTTTTCGAATTTACTGATTATAAGCTTTAAAACGCCGCGTAAAGCTTTTTCCAACTCCAAAAATATAGTTTATAGCGATTAAAAAACATTGCACACCACCACCTTAAGCCATTAAGTCAATATTAAAATTTCAATGCTACAGCAACTGTAACGTCAAACACTGCAAGTGGGATTATATGGGATTGGAAAAAGCAAGTTCGGACGAATGGGATGGGATGGGACGGTGAAATTGAAAATCTAGTGGGATGGGATGGGATGGGATCAGAGAATTCGTCCCATTTGCCAACTCTGGATTGAATATAGCGAATTTTGTCAGTGGACTTGTCCTTCATTCTAGTTTGTGTCCAAATAGGAATGAAAGTAGCCAGATTTCTGCACCTGTGCTTATTATTTACGCAGAAATACAACAGACACAAATTCTCGCAGCTCTGCCTATTGTCTACTGTCTATTTCCTACTTTTTGGTGCAGCTGACACTTTCACTTGTGAAACATGTCCGCGAGCGATTGTGTTCAAGCGGATACTGCTTATTTCCTATTTCCTACTTTTTGCATTCAGGTGCTACTGTCGTTCAGAATTAGATGTCACATGACGCAATAAAACCCAATCGACTGATGCTGCAGCTCCACGGTAGTTATATATATTTCTCAACAATTTGTGAGAATGCTGTCTGTGTTTTCAATTTTGGCAGCAATAGAAAATTGAATTGGTAATAGATGAAACCATATATAAATGAATAATTACAAGGATTTATAAAAATGTACTTTAAATTATTTTGTAAACTCTCCGAACAAGAGTTTTGAAGAAATTGCATTCTTGTAGTTTCCTTCTGCGTAACTTCTGTATTAGTCAAGATACAAGAGTTTCCTGTGGAAATACTCCATAGGCATCTGTGGTTTTTCACATAGAGGTGGGACCGTTGTCACTGGGAGAATTTTCCTCCGTGAAATTTTCCCCGGAACAATTTCACTAGAGATTTCTTTCCCCCCGGAAAAATTTCCCTAAAACAACAAATTATTGTGCTGAATGTATTATATTCATAGTAATAGTACTAGGCTAGTTAAACTTTATAGATATTTTAATGTACGTGGCATATTATTTTAATTTTTTATTCGTCGCTGTTTTATCCCAACCTTCAACAATTTACATACACTAAGAATAATATTAAAATCAATCTGCATAAAAGAAACAGAAGCTTGGATTAAACGACTTAATGCTTAATCAAGCTAATTAAAAGAATTGGATTCAGTATATTTAATTTTAATTTATATTTAATCCATTTTAATGCACCTTTAATGTCAAAATTAAAATGAAATACTACTTCATTAATGTCACTTCGGATTAAATTCAATTTAATTCATCGACTCTACTTTAATCCACCAACTTTAGTAGCCGTTTTTAAATTTAAATGTTAATCTTTTTATTCCGCACGCTAGCTATCAACTAAAATATAATGCTTCAATCTTAGGACCTTTTCGCGTGCGAGTTAAACGAGTAGAGTTAACGAGTTAAAATTAATACTTTTAACCCCTATTCGCGCACTCAGACATTCTTCGAGACACTTCCTTGAAACCAAAAATTCCACGAAATTAAACATATTTCACCCCAGCATGGGCGAAAATGTACCGTAAATGAGGGGGTTTCTTCCATCTACACACCATCCAAATTTAATTCAATCTCAATGTGCTGACTAATAAAGGAATTTTAATATTTATCTCATTTCAGTATTTTCACTAAATATTTCTGTTCCATTCATTCCTAAACATTCCATTCACTAAACATCGGCCCCACTTCTATGTGAAAAACCACAGATGCCTGTGGAGTATTTCCACAGGAAACTCGTGTAGTCTTGACTAATACAAAAGTTACTTAGAAGGAAACTACAAGAATGCAATTTCTTCAAAACTCTTGTTCAGAGAGTTTACAAAATAATTTAAAGAACAACATTTTTATAAATTCTTGTAATTATTCATTTATATATGGTTTCATCTATTACCAATTCAATTTTCTATTAGCTGCCAAAATTGAAAACACAGACAGCATTCTCACAAATTGTTGAGAAATATATATAACTACTGTGGAGCTGCAGCATCAGTCGATTGGGTTTTATTGCGTCATGTGACATCTAATTCTGAACGACAGTAGCACCTGAATGCAAAAAGTAGGAAATAGGAAATAAGCAGTATCCGCTTGAACACAATCGCTCGCGGACATGTTTCACAAGTAAAAGTGTTAGCTGCACCAAAAAGTAGGAAATAGACAGTAGACAATAGGCAGAGATGCGTGAATTTGTGTCTGTTGTATTTCTGCGTAAATAATAAGCACAGGTGCAGAAATCTGGCTACTTTTATTCCTATTTGGATACAAACTAGAATGAAGGACAAGTCCACTGACAGAATTTTGAGTTTTCGCGCTAATGCTAGCGCTTTGATAGAGCGAATGCGCTGTCTTCTTAGTTCGCCTACTTCCTAAGTTCTATGTCCTACTTTGTCTCGAGTTTAAACTTTAGCGGAGTAGCATTGTCACGTGCCCCAGCGTCGCTATTAAACCTGGTGAGTTGATGTTTCAGCTCTACTGTAGCTATATTTTTAAGAAATCTGATAGCCACACAAACTGTTAAATTTATTTTAGTTTTACTACTTCTTAAATTAACTTATTTTAAAATAGGTTTAGACAGTCTAAAAAACAAATATGGTTGTTCAAGTCAGTGCTTGAATAATTTGAAATTTAGAAACTAATTGCTAGTTAATACAAAATTTATTATTTTAGAATTCAAGTAGCAATACCAAAATAAGAATTTGACGACATTTTCATCATTTCTTCTTTAACTATGATTCCTTAATTAAACCTAACTGTTAACTTCCTCAATTAACTAGCCTTATGAATAATCAGAAGTATTGGTAAGCCTTTGGCAATGGGCTTCTTGGTAAAAGTGAACTCAACCTTTATACTTCATTGCTATCATCTCAAGGTAAAATAGTCCATATTGGACATTTGCATCTGTGGTGGTGACCAAAATCTGGAACAGCAACAAAGGTCTAAAACCAGGAACGGGAAACGAAAAAAGGAGTTCAAGCACATTTTATCAACACATATTAGCTGGAGTGCGCTTAAGTTTCTAGTTTTAACTAATTAATTAATTAATTACATTTTTCTTGGTTTAATACTACCAAGAGTGCATAATTGCACTATATATTAGAAGAAGAGTAAGCCACTAGAGGGCTTCTCTTCTTGGCATTGCGTAACGGTGCTCCGACCACAATACGCGAATGTTCCCCCGTTTGGTGGGGGGGGGGGGGTAGCTTTCTTCGACAAAGCATACCCCCCCTCCGTTTGGTGGGGGGGTAGCAGAAAAGAGGTCCCCGTTTGGTGGGGGGGGGGGTAGCCAACAGCCAATCAGATTGCAGAGACCCCCTCCCCGTTTGGTGGGGGGGTATAGCAGAGGATTACGGTAGTTTTTGTTCTATTTGAAAAAGGGTCCCCGTTTGGTGGGGGGTATGCTAAAGGGGTCCCCGTTTGGTGGGGGGGGTATGCGAAAGGGGTCCCCGTTTGGTGGGGGGGTAGGCAAACGAGGTCCCCGTTTGTGGGGGTCGCCAACAGCCAATCAGATTCAGCCAATCTTAGCCTGACTTGACGCCCCCCCTCCAAAGGGGGACCCCCTTCGGCCTACCCCCCCCCACCAAACGGGGACCCCTTTTGCATACCCCCCCACCAAACGGGGACCACTTTAGCATACCCCCCCACCAAACGGGGAGGGGGTATGCTTGTCGACCCCCCCACCAAACGGGGGAACATTTGCGTATTGTGGTCGGAGCACCGTTACGCAATGCCAAGAAGAGAAGCCCTCTAGTGGCTTACTCTTCTTTTAATATATAGTGCAATTATGCACTCTTGATACTACTCTGGTTGTGAGAAAACTCAATGCGAAGTTACGAAAATTGGTGCTACCGCACATTTGGCGGTTTTTTGGAGCATCGAAAGCGCAAAAATTGTTCAAAGGTTTTAAAACCAAAAATGTTCCCTTCGGTGCCCTCTTTCCAGCCATAACAACCAATTCGGTTTGTCGACTACCGAAAGAATAATTGCAAAACCCAAAAGTTTCTTATCTTTGCACCAAAAATGGGGTACTGGTACCAGAATGTGACAGGCCATATATACTTGTCAGATTTCATTCATTTTCATAAAGGATTGGAGCCTTTATGCGATACCACAAAGCGATACCAGCACCTTAAATCAGACGAAGTTCCTGGTCCTGTTTCTGTAATTAGACCCCAATTTCACTCCTGTTGTGGACAACCTTTTTTCGTTCCCCGTTGCTGGTTTTAGACCTTTGTTGCTGTTCCAGATTTTGGTCACCACCACAGATGCAAATGTCCAATATGGACTATTTTACCTTGAGATGATAGCAATGAAGTATAAAGTATATAAATTATTAGTTAATTGAGGAAGTTAATAGTTAACTTTAATTGATGAATTATAATTAAAGAAGAAATGTCATCAAACTCTTGTTTTGGTATTGCTACTTAAATTCTAAAATAAATAAATTTTGTATTAACTAGCAATTAGTTTCTAAATCTCAAATTATTCAAACACTGACTTGAACAGCCGAACTCGAACTGAACTTCGATCTGTAATTTATTTTTTAGACTGTCAAAACCTATTAATTTAAGAAGTAGTAAAATTAAAATAAAATTTAACAGTTTGTGTGGATATCAGATTTCTTAAAAATATATATAGCTACAGTAGAGCTGAAACATCAACTTACTAGGTTTCATAGCGACACTGGGCCACGTGACAATGCTACTCCACTAGAGTTTAAATTCGAGACAAAGTAGGACATAGAACTTAGGAAGTAGGCAAACTAAGAAGGCAGCGCATTCGCTCTATCAAAGCGCTAGCATTAGCGCGAATTCTCAAAATTCGCTATATTCAATCCTACTTTAGCCTGAACTTAGAATGGCCACCACGTCCACTGACACATGACACTACAATAAGCCTGAAGCCTGTCCGTGTTATGGAATAATAATATTCGTAGCTGCACGTATGCTGACGTGGGCATTACATTGGAGTGATAATGTAAAAAATGGGTCAAGTCGGCCTTCGAAATCTTATTACTTTGCGATTATGCCGTTTACCCTTGAGCATATTATTTTTTACTCGCAAACTCTTAACATAACTCTTCACTGTATTGCCATTGAATAATGCAGCACGAAGCATACACTTGAGACTGACTTATTCGACATTCAAAAATTTACAGATGCAATAAACACAAAAAATGCATTAGCGTTAGGAGCTTTCAATTAGAATAGATGTAACAGTTGCTAAATTAATCTTTTTAAACATTTCCACAACGGATTTAATCCGTAATTTCAAAAAACTCCAACTTCTGGGGAGCTCCGCCCCCCGGACCCCCCGCTGCTTCTTTGCAATATTGTTATCAAGGATCAGTAGTTCTCAGAGTTTTCAAAACCGAATGTATGTTTTAAAATTTACTACCTTTCTTCTCAATGATATTCCTAAATATTTCATAAATTTTTAATACTTTAATTAGTTTAACTAACATTGAAATATCGGACTAATGTGTGTCAATAATATCGAAAATTACTCAAGGCATTCGTTAGATGCAACAGATGCCAAATAAAATCTTTTTAAACATTTAAATTAAGGATTATTTTGCAATTTCAAAAAATTCTTCAACTTCTGGGGGGCTCCGCCCCCCACACCCCCCGCCGTATATATTGGACGCATCTACATTTATTTTGTAGGTAATCTTGTAATCATGCATTAGAATTTAAGCAAAATTTACTTCTAAATAGTCTACAGTACAGCTCAAAATTAACCTGGGAGCTCGCGAGCATGCGAGCATCTGGGCTGCTCGAAGTTGCTCGCGCAGCGCATAACGCTAACGCTATTAAGAGGCATAACGCAAGCAAACAAACAAACGCCATTATTCGGGAAAGTCCTTGCGTTCACCTGCTTGCTGCTTCAACTTGTCATGTCATTTCTGTCCCTTAATTAAAACGGTTTACAAATGTAATACTGCTATAAAATTTACAAAATAATTCAAACCTTAAACAGTTTGGAGTCAAGTTAGTCAACATATGCTTGTCATAAGATACAGTTTTTTGAAAATTAGTTTGCGGTACCCAGTCAGTTTCACGCAGTGCTTTTGTCACTACATCTTCTGCAGTAAATTATTACAATCAACATGAAATGTTATAATGACGCCGAATAAAGAAGCTTACGTTAGCTTACCAATTCGCCAGTGTACCCTAACAAACTTTTTAGGTCAGCAACTGGACAACAATAGGTTTCGGAAGACTGTGTCAAATTCAAAAAGCTAACTATTTTAGCTTAGCATTAACGTTTTTACATTAATCAAACACAACTTTTTACGTTTATGTAAATGTTTCTGCTGTGTCTTGAAAGCATAAGCTTTGAGTCAGTCAGCCAATTTCAGAAACAGCAGTTTTCTAGTATATAAGCTTTAGACAATTTAGCTACAAAAGCAACAAATTCAAAGTCGCATTCATGATCGCGAGCATCGTGCAGACTACAGACATAAGGGAGCAATAAAGGAAGCGCGTTTTGCTCGCGAGCTTTCGAGCGAGCAACTTCGAGCAGCCCAGATGCTCGCATGCTCACGGGCTCCCTGGTTAATTTTGAGCTGTACTGAAAATAGCGTTACACCAAGAGTGCATAATTGCACTATTATTTAGAAGAAGAGTAAGCCGCTAGAGGGCTTCTCTTCTTGGCATTGAGTAACGGTGCTCCGACCACAATACGCGAATGTTCCCCCGTTTGGGGGGGTCCACCAGAACGACAAAGCATACTGCCGTCCAAATCCAAAAAGACGTAACTACATTTTTACTAATTTTTGCTATGGCCATTTATGTAAATTGTGCTACAATTTTTCATCAGATCAATTTAAATTTGTAACCACTGTGTAAAATGATAATATTTGACTGGATTTATCTATCAGAATATTTATTTTTGTAAATATAGGCAAAATTGGCGCAGTATGGCAGTTACGTCTTTTGGCACACGTAGTCCTTGGGTGTTTCTATTATCTGCAGCACATGTTGCCCAAGCCATAAAGACGTATGTGCAATGTTAAATTGCAGATACGGCTTTCTGGCTTTGTCTTGGAATCCATAATTGCAGATACGTTTTTCTGCCAAGTTTATTACTACAAATGTTATGAAGATACGTCGTTCTAACATAGCTAGTTAAATTCAGCATAAAATTTTGTGTATGTAGTTGGTGATAACTCCATTTTGGCCAAAATGTTAGTTACGACTTTTTGGCTTTGGACGGCAGCATACCCCCCTCCGTTTGGTGGGGGGTAGCCGAGAAGAGGACCCCGTTTGGAGGGGGGGTGGCCAACAGCCAATCAGATTGCAGAAACCCCCCCTCCGTTTGGTGGGGGGGGGGGGTAGAGCAGAGGATTACGGTAGTTTTTGTTCTATTCTAAAATGGGTCCCCGTTTGGGGGGGGTCGCTGACAGAGGTACGCGTTTGGGGGGGGGTCACAAAAGTGGTGCCCGTTTTGGGGGGGGGTGACAAAAATTTGGCCCCGTTCGGGGGGGGGCCGCCAACAGCCAATCAGAATGAGCAAAGCTTAGCCTGCTTGAGCGACCCCCCCCCCCAACGGGGACCACTTTCAGCAGCCAAGCCCCCCCCACCAAACGGGGACCCCTTTCGGCTACCCCCCCCCACCAAACGGAGGGGGGTATGCCTGTCGACCCCCCCCCAAACGGGGGAACATTAGCGTATTGTGGTCGGAGCACCGTTACGCAATGCCAAGAAGAGGAGCCCTCGTGTGGCTTACTCTTCTTCTAATATATGTATAGAAGAAAATCATGGACTCTTGGTTACACTGCAGGAATTATCGAAATTTTCATAAATAAAACAATTTTTTGCACTAAAAACACGCTAAAACAAGAATTCTGCCTGGACGCAAAATTTCTTAACGGGACGCAACTTAAATTTAGCGGGACGCAAGGTTGACGCAAATCCGAAAACCAAAAAAAACCCTGGCCTTAACCCGTTCATGTCCGGGGCGGGTCAGCAACAGCATCCCCCTTCCCTCAAAAATGCATCTGTTCTAAGCGGGCACTAACCCCTAACCGAAGTACCCGACAACTGTCGGACCCCAGGAATGGCCAAAAATCCTAATATACTAATATTTTATGCCATTATCATTTTCTCTATTCGCTATCAGCGACAACTTGGACAGTTGGCCATGTGCAGGCGGACGTGAAAATTCTTGTCCACTTCCAACTCTGACCACTCTGAGGATCTAAAATAAATCGTAGTCAGTTCAACCAAATTTTAAAACACCGGCATGGACTAAAAATAAGCTTTCCTATACGGGCCTATTTCTTTAAAGATTAAAATAGTCGGATTAAAATTTTAATTACAATTTCTTTAATGCTGGATTAAACGGATTAAATGAATTAACTCGCTTTATGTGACCATTTTTAGTCCGCGGATTAAACGAATTGATCTTAATCCATTTAATTTAAATTTATTTAATTAGGTTAAAAAATTTAATCCGCCAACTTTTAATCTATTTAATCCGAATAGCTCCACGAGGATTAAAAACTAGTTGAAAACGCAGGCGGCGGATTAAACTTAATTCTTAAAGAAACAGCGACTAAGCAGGTCGGATTAAAATTAACTCGTTAATTTTTTAATTCTAAATGTGAATAAAGAAACAGGATTAGATTAAAATTTTAATCCTAGGTACATTAAAGAAATAGGATTAAATTTAAATCCGTTAACTAGCTGGATTAAATTCTAGTCCGCTTCGCTTAATCCGAGGTGCTATTTCTTTAATGCGGATTAATTTTAACCTAAGAGCCTATGTAGTCGTTATTTTGCACTAATCCAGTAAAACTTCCTAAACCATGAATAAAGCGTTGTTTGGAGGATCCTAATAGCAAATTTTGCAGAGGTAGATTGCGCAGTTCTACAAATTTAGATTTCCAACACCGAATTTTCATTTAACTAGTAGCATCAGTAGCATCAGCACCCCCCCCCCAGGCCCAAAACGACTTGTTTAGATGTCAAAAACCCTGCCCTAAGTCACTCTAGCAATCCTAACCAACTAACATTAACTACACTGTAACAATATTGAGCTCTTTTAGTTGAATTAGAAATCCAATTTATCATACAAATAAATAAGGCATATAGCCATTCAAAAACAGCTAATAAGTGACATGCAACAACAACCTGTCAACACATCTTGCATGAGAAAAAGCCTAAATAAAATTTGCTATTCTTAAGAAATTCCCCACCATTCAACAATCAAAACCAAATAACTTTTCCAGAAAAAACACAACATTTAACATTAATCTAAATCAAGATCTATATTATGCATCGATATTTCAGAGTTTTCGCATATTTTTGACCGAAGAAGCGATCATAGTGGAATGCTGGGGCGCAGTGGCGCCAAATTGATCCGCCGGAATTTCTAGCAGGGTTCTCAGGCTCAGTAAATCTTCTGTGGGACTGATGCCCAAATCTTCCACGATGTTACACAAGTAGCCTATAATAACGTAGAAAAATGCCATATACACTGATGTGCTCAACAATTATTAACACAATAGCAAGAGTACATAATGATAAAGAGTATGACACTAAGCCTAGTCTCTGTTGTCAGAGCAAAAACTATCGGCTGACCCCCCCCCCAACCGCAACTGCAAATTCGACCCATCACTTTAAAGAAATTTAAGCGCTACGCTTGCATGCTAAAGCTCGAAAACACAACTACTCAGTTGGTTCAATGTGAGTCTGTTGCGAGCAACGTGCGAATTTCTTTGAAGTGATGGGTCCAATTTGGGGGGGGGGTCAGCCGTTAGCAAACAAAGCATAGTTTTTGCTCGGAGAACAGAGACTAGGCTTAGTGTCATACTCTTGATAACAGACACAGAGTATTTTTTTAAACTAACAAACTATAATGCTTAAATCCCATTATAGGCAATAGAAACGCTGAATGCCCACATTAACAAATAAGAAAGACAGGTTTCAATTAATTAGGTCTAATATATAAATTCTAATTTGAAACTAAATTAATTACTAGAAAGAACCTAACAAAAATGCTACAAAGCAAGGATCTAGCCTCAACGAAATCTACAAAGCTCGAAAACACAACTAAACATCTAAATCTAAAACATCTAAATTTTCGACTAAATCAAAGTGGATCCTCGAACGAGAATAAAGCAAAACTCTGTCACACTCCTACCAGTGATGGACACTGGATATCCGGATAAAATACGAGCTCTGAGAAAAAACATCCAGATATCATATCCGTTTACATTTCAGACAAAGTAATGAAAAATTAACGAATTTTTGACAAAAAATATTAAAAATATTATGGAGTGGGAGGGTACCAGGGATCTTTTGCGCTTTCCCCCCCAGCCCTAACTTTTGATTTTTTTTGACCAATAACTTTGAAATTTGGTGTGGGTGCATACTGGAGGCTGATGAATTCAAAAATAAAAAATTTTTAAGATTTTAAAAAAATTTAAAATTTTAGTTTGTTTGGTAAGGGGGGACCAAGGGGAACCAAAAAATTTTTTGAAAAAAATTTTGCTGAAAACTTGCATACAGGGGTTTTCTGTAATGCTGAGCACGACACTGAAATCCGTTTTTCGATTCAGCTTTTCGTTAGCTCAGTATAAGCTAAAGTTGTAAGCTTAATATGTAAGCTTATACTGAGCTAACGAAAAGCTGAATCGAAAAACGGATTTCATATTCGTGCTCAGCACCCCAGAAAACCCTCGTATGCAAGTTTTCAGCTAAATTTTTTCAAAAAATTTTTTTGGTTCCCCTTGGTCCCCTTACCAAACTAAAATTTTAAATTTTTTAAATTTTTTTAAAATCTTAAAATTTTTTATTTTTGAATTCATCAGCCTCCAGTATGCACCCACACCAAATTTTAAAGTTATTGGCCAAAAAAATCAAAAGTTAGGGCTGGGGGGGGGAAAGCGCAAAAGATCCGGGTACCAGTACCTAAGTCCAACAGGAGATGTTTGATAGCCGACCCGGTTAGGGTAGGAATATCCAGTATAGTTTCCACATAGTTGTGCATAATGGTATTGGCTACTGACTCCAGCCATTCCCGACCCGCCTGTTTGTCCTCTGTGGAACTGATGCCGCTTTCTGAAAAAAATAGAAGAAAAATCAAAAATCAAAAAGGAAAATAAAAATAAAGACAAAAGACAAAGACAAAGATTTAATCCAAAAGTATTGGGTAGGGTACAGGGTCGGGGAGCACGTTATTCTTTACAAACAAAACAAAAAGGAAAAATTCATGAAAAATAAAGGACAGGTTAAGGCTAAGGGGGCATAGGATAACGTGGGGGGAATTGGGATGATGCAGAACCCCCCCCCCCTCCCCCAGACTGACCTAAAACGGGTAGACCCTTTAGCAATTTTTACCAGAAACTGTCCATTTTTAGCAAAATTTTAGCGATTTTTTTCAAAAAAGTTCTTAAAAATAATGGCTAAAAATCAATTTTCCACTATTAGTTTTGGCAAAAAACTAATTTGCCATCTTTTGTTTGAAAATTTCTGGGCAACCCCCCCCCTTGCTAATATTACGTAGGTAAGGGGCACAGATAAAATTAAAAAATTAACTGGTTACAAACATTATTGTCATTAAAGAATTTCCCCGCACGAATATCCAATACAATAGTTTTCACAAGAAGAACGCAAAACTTTAGAAGCTGACAACGCACATGATTCAGACAAACAAAATTCAATTCTGCTTCAATTATGGGCAGAGAGCCAAATTTTCCAGGACCCCACACCCTATCCCAGTCCCTAGAAAAACAAAAACTTCGTTAATCGTCTGGTAAACTAGCACACAAAATGTGTACTGGGGGTAGTAGAAATTTTAGCATCCCAGAGGAAACTTCGCTTGAAGAGCATGTACATGCAGCTGATAACAGAGTCTGACAGTTGTCACCCACTGAAGCCTATTCTAAACTCTTGTGCTAGTACACACTACCAAGCGCGTAGCCAGGGGGGGGGGGGATGGGGGGAAGTCCCCCCGAAATTGTGTTGTCCCCCAGGAATTTTTTCCTGCCATGTGTAAAACGCCCATTTTTCAAAACATTTTTGCGCCGTCGGCGCGTATTTACTTAAATTTACCATCATAATATGGGTTTGGAAGGCCAAAAATGAGTTCTAAATATCCTATTGAGTGTGATTCGCCCAGTTTATGCATCATTTGCGTGCTTAAAAACTTATTGAGCCTCATTTCGCTTCTTTAATTCAAAGAATGCTTTGAAAAAATTCCTCAGACGTTACTATTTGAAAAATTTTCCAACTCCCCCCGGCCCCCACCAATTTTTGCATTCCCACCCTAAATTTTTTCTGGCTACGCTAGTGCACACTACACACTCAGTGTGCCGTAAAGTGTACTGCCCTTACCAGTTTTAGACGTATAGGGCAGTTCATAGTGTCGTAGGGCTATGGCAAACGATCCATCACTGTCAAACAGGAAGGGTTCTAGGTGATGGGCAAAGGTCATCAAATGTTGACCAATCTACAAGCAAAAACAACCTAGGAAAAAAGCATAAAAAATTAAAAAATCCCAGATCGCACACAGATTAATGGCAAAAAAATTCCCCAAAAATCCTGCAAAATCTATCCCCAGCTAATAGGCGCTTTTTCTAATTAGTTAGTTATAGTTAAGTTGTTAGATTAATGAAACAGGGGTTGGTCACTCTTAAAACGTTGTTTGAAAAACACCAAAAATTTGACAGAGCCAATTCTTACATTACATCAAGAAAATGAGGTAAACACGGGCTAGCAGGGTTAATCCACGAAGGATATGTACAAGGCATTAATCATAAAGACTATCACTAAAAGGCCGAAGCCCATAGTCCGAAACAAGAGAACAGAGCCAATGGGCGCGGTGAGCGCTCTTACCCACCCAGGGAGAACTAGTCTCTGGATCTCTCCTGTTTCGGACTAAAGGCTTCGGCCTTTTAGTGACTGCAGGCAGGCGTTTTTCATTATTTCGCTATGACCAATTCTTACATTGGTGATATACTCTTGAGGCGAGAGGCCAAACTGTGGTAGCTCGGTCACCAGCGAATCCCCCACGTGCTGCGCAGACCAAATCTAGAGAACCAAAAAAAGACAATGTATGTAAATCCTCACTAATTAAAAATGTAAAAAAAAACTGCAGCAGAGGCATTATTACTATATTAGATAATTATGTACGATTTACTTTCAAAGATGAACCAAATGAAAATTATATTTCTAACTGGCCAAAAAGACCATTTACGAGGCTTTTCATCCTCAGCAAAGAATGCATCCCGTCCAAAAACCAAACCAAACCCAACCCCCCCCCCCCCCCCATCGTTCCAAGCTCAATCTCAAAATTCACCTTTCCAAGCAAAGCCTTAAATAGCCATTTCTGCTTCATCACATGATGTTACAGAGGAAAAATCTTCGAAAAAAACTGAAAATTTTTTCTTAGGCCGGGGGAGGGTGTCATTCCCCCCCCCAGAAATTCGGCTTCGTGGGCAAAAAAAACGGAAAAAACCTCCAAATTTCACAAAATTTCTGGTAGAGCGCTACATAAATTATATCTCTACTCACAGAAAGCTTTGGCAGTGAATGTAGGGTTGCCTGTATGGGTCCCAGCACACAATCAAGGGCCAGTTTGTGAATCTGCTGGTTAAGACTGACCAGGGCATTTTGAACACTGGGCAACAGTGGGCTGAAGTCTAGAAATTGGTCAAGAAAAAAGCGCTAATTAAATGTAACAAAATTAATTCAGTAATTAATAAATTAAGCTTATCATGGACAAAGAACGCAAACTACAGTGCTGGTTCAAAACCTTTATGGAGCACAAATACCCAGACCATCATTTATATAGTTTGATCAAGAGTACATAATAACTAAGAGTGTGACAAGCGTCCCACTCTTAGTTATTAGGCTGCAGACATCATCTGCACAATAATGCTGGCATTTTTTAGTGGGGGGGTGGGGGCCCCCCACTTTTCGGTTCCCCCTTCCACTTTTCGGAGCCCCCCCCCCACTTTCGCCCCCCCCCACTTTTCGGCAAGCCCCCACCCACTTTTTTGGGGGTCGCCCAAAAGTGTCAGAAAATTAGGTTTTGAGGTCAAATTTTCAAAAATATTCTGAATTTTTAGCTAATTTATGGACTTATAAGCTAATTTTAAGCTTAAAAACAGCGATTTATTGCGTTTTTACCTTAAAAATGCTAATGTTTCGCTAAAAATTTCGGTATATTTTACCTTTGGCTCGCCCCCCCCCCACTTTCCCCTCCCTAGGGGGGCTACTTTCAAAACCCTAAAAAAATGCCAGTAATGGCCTACCACCCCCAGAACTGAGTACCTAGTGACCCCTCCCACAACTGAGTACCAGGTACATAATTGTGTATATACCACCACTCGCTTGTAAGTTTTGGCTTCAACATGTAAACATACAAGCGAGTGCTGGTGCACAATTGTGTACCTGGTACTCAGTTGTGGGGGGTCACTAGGTACTCAGTTCTGGGGGTGGTAGGCCATTATTGTGCAGATGATGTCTGCAGCCTAATAACTAAGAGTGAGACGCTTGTCACACTCTTAGTTATTATGTACTCTTGGTTTGATTAACACGTTTCCTGCGCAAGGCAAAATTGAAAACTTTCGTCCTGCGCGCACTATGCCACAATTTGAAATCGAGGTCCGATTAATAAACCGACTACATGGACGTGATCACCATCTTTCGGAGATCTTAGATCAGCAATAATATCCCATGACATATACATATGTGTCATGCGCGTATGACACTTCGGATCAAGCGGCATACGCGCATGACATATATATGTCATGACTTTTATTGTGGCAATGGATGCAGATGTGGTGTCGAATCATATCTGTCCACTCAGCAACTAATTTGGCCAACCGTGCAAAACGTTAAGCTCTTTTGACCACATCGAAAAACCAAAAACTTCAGCAAGACATTGCATACCCACTTCACACCCAACTCCCCGTGGTAAATATCTTTTGTATTCTAAATTTTAGCCTTATTCCAGCTATATTCCATAGGCTGAATGAGGACTTGCTTTCTGCTTGAGCTTGTTGGATCAGATAAACCAAGCGGAACAGAGTGGGCCATAGGCTCATTATTTGGTCTTATTAGATTTGTTTTCACATATTAAGCTATATCCAGGTGCCACCAAAATGACCGTAAGCGTTATCTGAGCGACTGTGAGACGAATTTTCATTGTCCGGACTTAGTAGAAGGGGGACAACAGCAAAAGGTGAAGGTTGTGAGTTTGCCCATCTGTACAAATCGGCAGGGATCGTAAATGGAAAAATAAACCTAAGATGGTTTACCACTAATATGCTGACGGCCAAAAATTACTGTAAAAACATTTTTTCCATGAGCTGTTCGAAACCTTGGTGTGCTCAAGGATGACTGCAAGGATTGACTTAATCCCTTGCAAAATTGTCATAAAATACGTCCAAAATAATCGCTCAGGAAATTCCTGGACTCTTAGGTGCTGAAATCCAGCTATATCAAGCAAACACCTTACTCACAAAAGTTAATTCAATGCTCAAAATGCCTGTAATAATATCGAGCAGTTCAACCAAAAAGCTAATTTTAGCTGTTTTTAAGATGGGCCCCTGTCCTTAATTCTCGGTCCCGTTGCATGGGAGTAATGGATATGGTTGGCAGAAGTACAGAAATTCGTTTTATCAAGAAAAAATTGGTTTGTTGGGTCTAAATAGGAATTTATAAGTTAGTTTATACCCGACTATCACACAATTTAGCATATTATTTAAGCAGACTGTGCTCCGCTCGTGTCATAGGGGCCTTTTCGCGCAGCGAGTTAAACGAGTTAAAAAGTTAAAATTAACTCAATCCTTTTCGCGCACAGGGTTAAACGAGTTAAACAGTTAATTTTAACTCGCAAGCAGGGTTAAACGAGTTAAAAATTTTAACTCTACTTTTTAACTCGCGCGCGAAAAGGCCCATAGATATATGACACAGCTTTCAGTGAAATAAACTTCAACTGTATCTATTTACTATATCCGAGTATGAAAAGCACAGCTTTAACCGTTAATTTTCCAGGATTTTTTGAAAAATTTCCAAAATTTGACATATATATATGTCATGCGCACCCAGCGCTCTTTTTCATATGACATATATATATATGTCATGCGCAGGAAACGTGTTAAACACTCAATTAGCCGTACACAGTATTCAACTACTATTCAAATTGTTAATTTAAAAGAAACAATTAATAAGACCCACTCAATCCACTTCCCCGGGTTTATTTTACTGGGGAGGGCGGGGGGGGGCCCACTTTTTGGGTTCCCCCCCCACTCGAGCACCTCCCCCCCCACTCGGCCTCACCCCACTTTTTTGGGCTTCCCCCCCCGCCCCCACTCACCCTAAGGTGCCCAGAAATTGCCAAATTTTTAGGATTTTTGGTCAAAATTTTCAAAATTTTTCCGGCTTCGCCGGAAATTTTTGGTCAAAAACCGCCTTTTTTGGTGCTAAAACTTGATTTTTGAGCACTTTTAGGCATAGTTATAACAGTGTATGTGGAAAACAGGCTATTTATACAGTATTTTTAGCATCTTTGGCCCATTTTATTCCCCCCGCCCACTTTTCGACCTCCCCCCGCCCCCCACTCTCCCCCCACTTATTTTTGCCTAAAGTAAACCCAGCTTTCAGGGCAAAAACTTAATAAAAATAACTCTTAACTAACACAGTCTAATTAAATAAAAATGTAAGCCCACCCAACCCCTAAAGCTAAAAATCAAACCAAACCAAACCAAAAAAAGGAAAAACTTGCCATCAGGAATTTTGGTTAACAGGCTACGACAGGCGCCGCATAGCGCTGAATCCTCCAAGGCTAGCTGAATAAACAGTCTTTCCATCAGCTGATCTGTTCGAGTGAGGGCGCTTTGCTCTGCGTCAGTGGCAGAGGTGGGGGTGGGGATTGGGCGAGGGGGGTCAGCCCCAAAATCATGATGGCCATCCAATTGGAACAGGGAACGCAGCTGAGCTAGCATCAGCTGCATTTCTCGCTCCGTGTCGCTGAGACAACCAAATAGGCTGCCTAGAATAACAGTATATATCACAGAAATTATATACATAAAACCTTTAACATATAAGCATTTTAAATAGCAAGGGCAAATCAGAGTTTTAGCAGTCTTTAGGTTTCGAAAACCGAATAATGTTTGCATAGTTTACAAAATAATATTGCATCAAGCATCGGCAAAACACCTGTGAAAACATAGAGGTCCCCCCCCCAACAAAAATCGTAAATCAACTTTATTCCTGTATCTGTTACGTACTCCAACCTAACTCCAACCATATTACACTTCCACGACCAACACAGACAATAACCATGGGAAAAACCAAAGCACAACTACTATGTACAGGACAAAGATAGAGAGAGATTCGTAGATAAGTGTTTTCTAGAGGAGATTATGTATCCCGTATTTAATATTGTCATGTATGGAAGATTCAAGCAAGCAGAAACGTTTTATCATGTATTGAACTGTATATATATATATACTAAGGGGCCTTTTCAGGAAAGGGTAGAGTAGAGTTAAAATTAACTCGATCCTTTTCATGAAAGAGTTAAAAGAGGGAAACTCAAGCTTGAGTAGAGTTAAAGCGAGTTAAAACAGCTATTTTTAACTCTACTCTACTCTACTCTACCCTTTCGTGAAAAGGCCCTAAGTCAATGTTACTCAGTTAGGATGAGATGGATAACAATAATACGAATCAACCACTCACTCACTCAACCAAAACCGTCTCAAATCAGAATCAGAAATATTCCAACCATACCAATAATTTGAACCAATGAAAAGGCAGCCTGCAGGGCTTCCCAGCGTTCACCTTCATTAGTGCCCTCAACAGGGGCCTTGAACTGGGATAGCATAGAGGCCAATTTGCTGAG
The DNA here is from genome assembly GCA_030248195.1 of Trissonchulus latispiculum. Classification (NCBI taxonomy): domain Eukaryota; kingdom Metazoa; phylum Nematoda; class Enoplea; order Enoplida; family Ironidae; genus Trissonchulus; species Trissonchulus latispiculum. The sequence continues at coordinate 45,326 of JASAND010003102.1, forward strand.
ATAGTTTTTCCAGAATGTCTAAAAAAAGAGCAAAACACAAGACACAATAATGGGGTTTTTTCTAAATCCAAAGTATAGGTACTGATTTTTATTATATTTAATTTATTTTTTCCTAATTTTAGGTATATACGTATACGTAGGTGAGCTGGGGGCGGATATTCGTTTGTGGGAGGGGGACATTAGCCTTTGACACTTTTTGCATTAAACGACACGATAAACCAAATTACGTACATTCTACGAAAACTATAGCTATACGTCTGTACTGTAAAGTTTCCTTCTAGCCTGAGAGGACACTACATACGTAGGTGCATGCAATAATCAGAACATTGAGAAAAATTGAAATTTTTATTGCTCCATTCCCCACAATAAGTTCCAGGATATATTTATTAATTATTAAATTCAATTTTCGACACTATTAGAAGCGAATAAGGTAGGTAGGTGTACGAACGCACCTGGAGCGAACGACGTAGTCCGGGTAGACCAAAATTGCCGGAAAATGATACACAACGGGACACTGCCTGTAAAAACCAGGCGACCAACAAAATTAATGCATATGTAAATTAACAAACAAAGTAACAAATATGGTATATACGTATGTATACAAATATATAAATGTTAGCACAATGAAATAAGTTCAGTAAGGCAAATCATTTTATTAGCTCAGGATGACGTATGTATAGCATTGTTTTAATTTCCCCTGGAAACAAAAAAGCTAAAAAGACCAAAAGAAAAAAGATTTTTTTCAAAAACTCACATCAGCAGAATGTCTTCGAATTAAATCAATGGAGCCTTTCAGCTGATCAACGCTATCGGACGGGTCTTTGCTATCCTATAACATAAAATTCTCAATATTTTCTAATTTTTAAATTAAATAAAATAAATCTAATTTTGAAAAAATATTGCATACTTTTTCATGAGAATAGTACAATTGTGAAACCAGTGCTTTACGCGTACATTGTGGAATATTTTCAATCAGACAAAAAGAAATCCAACAAAATAAGTGTGTGAGTAAATTTTCCGAAAAAGAGTCTTTGCTATCCTATAAAATAAACATCAAAAATATTCCAAATTTTCTATTTAGACAATCAAATTTTTAAAAAATTGCATACTCATCATGAGGATAGTACAATTATTGTGAAACAGTGCATACGTACATGTACGCGTACATTGTGGAATATTTTCAATCAGACAAAAAGAAATCCAACAAAACAAGTGCGTGAGCAAATTTTGCTGCTTTATCAGAAAATTAATTCCCCTCAATTCTATTCTGCCCTATTTATCCAACCGCTATTATAGGCCATATTTTGCCATAACAAACCAACTTTACCCCACAATTTGCTACCCCATAAAATAGCACACATTACGATTGCATCAATATTACCGCGCCCATTGGCTCTCTCCTGTTTCAGACTCAGGTTTTGCCTTAGTGACTGACTGCAGACAGGCGTTTTTCATTATTTCTCTATGACACATTACGACTACGTGATACGAAAAGCAAAATCCCTTTTAGCCACTCAAAACTTTGCCCCCCCCCCAAGATCAAAAAACCGAAAATTCCCCAGAAAAGTATACATACGCACCAGTTTATAACTGTTCAGCTTGGCTAGAAGTGATGTCTGCTCTGCCTGTTGGTAGAGTTTCACCAACTCTAGAATTGTTCGCTGAACAGCCACTAGAAGGGGTTGAGCATGCGAGCGGTCCAGTGAGACTAGGTCCAAATTTCCCAACATGCTACGACAGAAATTGTCCAAACTCTATAGCAACACAGCAAATTGAGATGTAATATTAAAGCCAAATATGGATGGGATAAAACACAAAAGAGAAGCTTATTCAAACCTGCAATACAGAAGATTTAAATGCACGAAAGAAAAAACTATATAACCCACATGATCAAACAGCTATTACATAGATTTAAATTAAATTTAATTTTAATTTAATTCAAACTTTAATTCTGATATTATTAATAGCTAAACAATTGATAGAAAAAACGTGTAATATTATAACGACCCGTCTAGAGCGCTCAGATACTTTAGTTCCAAACCCTCGGTGGGTCGATACACAAAATTCAGACACCATTAACTAATTCCGTACCGAATACTAAAAAACTAAATGATCAAATTAAGCAACTGCTAAATAATTCTGCAGATACACTAACCTCAAACCCCCACCCCCCCCCCCGCCCCAGCAATTTTCTAACCTGTCGCAGTCCCAGTAGAAAGACAGCCGGTTCGGGAGAGCTGTCCAGCCAATCTCTGGCCAGTCGGCCAATGGAGGGGTCCAGTGCGGCTAGACCCTGACCCAGACCCCCCACAATAATCTGGGGGGCTGGCTTTAGGGCGCTGCCGCTCCATTTCAGCTGAAAGCAGAGAAAAAACAAAAAATCAAATCAAAACAAAAAATCCTAATTATCAATCCTACTACAAAAATTGCACATTAAACTGTAAAATTAATGCTTTAATTAAATATACCGTTTCAAATCCCCCCTCCCCCCGAACAAGAAGCCGCAAAAACTCCCCCCTCCCCCCCTCTACTAAATCTGAATGTGCTACACAGTGCCCTGGTATATACAGTACAACTTTAAACAAAAACTTCATTGTGGCGACCTAGGCGAAATGTAACAATTTACGCCCTAGATGGCAAAATTTCGCGTAAGACATCTCACGAAGCTAGCTATAGCCATACTGACTGAGCAGAAAGTTCAGCCAAGAAAAAGGATTGATAAGCCTGATAATAATATGGAAGTTCAGCTGATGTCCCTCAGTGGTGTAGTGGGTTAGCACGTCTGTCCCAATCACGATAAGCAGGGCCGTGGTTCGAGCACCGGCTGGGCCAATTCTTTACCTTCACCCTGAATTGTACCAATAAAGTTTATGAATAGCCGTGAAATATGTAGCAGAAGGCTAAGTTCTATTTTTGAAGGTGAAATGCTGGTGTTAGTCTTCTGCTATTCCTTGAACTGTGTTGGTGCAGTCCAGAGAGTAAATTGTGAGTGATAAATTGAACCTCCCCGCTTAGGTCATGGTTTCGTGGGTACACGACGCTCCCGTCTTGGGCTATCTCCTCGGTTTCTTCGTTCATGGTCTACCAGCCCTGACTGAAGCGCTACACTTGTCCACAACTACAGTACAGCTCATTTCAAAGTGCGTTTGAGGCGAAGTCCCAAATCTGGCGAAATGTCGCGAAATCGGCGACATTTCGCTTCAAAATTCGCGAAATCTCCCAAAATCTTAGAGAAATGTCGCCAAAAATTAACGACATTTCGCGAAAAATGTCGCGTAATTTGCTTTTGCGACATCGCTTCAAACTCACTTTGAAATGAGCTGTACTGTACATCCTGTACAAGAGTACACAAGAGAGTGCCACCAGGTGGCACACTCTATGTTATCAGAGCAAAAACTATGCTCAGCTCGCTAACGGCCCCCCCGCAAATTAGACCCATCACTTCAAAGAAATTCGCGCGCTAAACTTGCGTTCTAAAGCTCGAAGCAGTCACCAAATTTGCGCACGCATAGCTTGTGTTTTCGAGCTTAAGCACATAAACATAGAGCGAATGAGCGTACCCCCGTTTCGACCAGGTACTGATTTGCGTGGGGGGGTCGCTAGGGTCCAAGTTGTTGGGGGGGGTCAGCCGTTAGCGATCAGAGAAGCGTAGTTTTTGCTCTGACAACATAGAGTGTGCCTAGGCTCACACTCTTATGTACTCTTGATATGTACGTACACACCTGTGAATGCCAAATCTGTATCAGAGTATCCAGGTGTGTCGATACAAGCTCCGGGCAATCCAACCTTTCTTCGGCCTCCACCAAACGTTTCCAGTCACGCAAAACTTCTGTCTAAAGGTAAACAATTAGACCAGGAAAATGCGGAAATAAATATTAAATTAATAGCAGTCATACAAAAAAATTCCAAAAAATCAATCAAAATGATAAGAATGATGCCTACCACGACATAATAATAATAATAATAATAATAATAATAATAGTATAAATGAAAAACTGATGGTACGTTTGACACACAACTAATTATTTCACGCTTTAAGTCCCGCTTTAAGGAGTGTTCGGCTAATCATGTCAAAACGTTTACCGTACCCCAACTATTGACAAAGGACACAAATTAATTTTAAATAATTTTAAATTTAAATCTAAAATCTGGCAAAATCACAGCAAAAAATATTTGACTAAATCCATAAATATATACCTTAATGTATCGGGAATAGAATTTGGACAAATCCTCCACGCGTCCCAGCTCACCAAACATGCTCACAAAATATCGAACAGTCTCTAAAACATCAAACACAGAGACATAAGATTTTTAAATTTAACTTTAAAATTTACTTAAACATCTGGCTTTTTTTCCTGTGCCCGAAATTTCTGAAGAGGACTTTACCATGCCTCTCATTCAAACAGCAAGCTACAGAAACTATCATTCGTGCAGGGTTTCTCCTACTAGGGGGGGGGGCGTAAAATTTGATTTTGAGCACTTTTTAGCTTAGTTCTAGCAGTGTTCGCAGAAAACCAGGCTATTTTTCCTTATTTTTAGCGGTTTTAGGACAAACTTGGAAGCTACGTGGTCCGTGGATTGGACTCAGCTCCTAAGATTTACAAATTATCCCCCCACCCCTACCCCCCCTGGCTTTTTCCTAGGCAAAAATTTCTGGGGGGGAAGTCTGGGGGGCGGTCCCCCCCCCAGGTCTTGGGGGGGCACGGATTTCTGGGGGGGGGGGATTTTTTCGAAAAATGCTTAAAAAATAGCTATTTTTTGCTACTGAGCTAAAATATTAACTATTTTTAACCTAAATTTAAGCTTAAAATAGCTAAAAAATGCTTAAAAATGTCTAAAAATCCGGCGAAGCCGGAAAAATTTTTCAAAATTTACCCTCAAAACCCTATTTTTCCGGGCACTTAAAAGTTCTGGGGGGGAAAGGCCCAATTCCTGGGGGGGGCGGCCGCCCCCACACCCCCCCCCCCTGTAGGAAAAAGCCAGACCCCCCGCCAGCGTGAGGGGGGGGGGGGGGTTTAAGTTGAGCACAGAAGAATTTCACTAACATTTCAGTGCAAAACATGTAAAAAAGTTTAATCGCTTCGTGGCAAAGACAAATTGCTGGAATAATATAGAAATTTCAAGACTTAACTCTCCTTCCCAGCGAATGTGGAAATTTTTGAAAAATTCTATTTTTCCAATGTTTGAAGATCCCCCTTCCTGTAAAAAATGTCCTAAAATCTCCCCTTTTTAAATTCAGGATAAGCCCCTGTTTGGTACCCGCCCATTTTTGGACGGCGCCACACCCTTCTGAAAGAAAACGCAAGAAAATTAAGAGACGTTGGGGGTCATATTTTCAAAACATTTCTAAGTTGTTTAAAGTCATACCCACCTAAATTTAAGCTAAAAAAACACGGAGCTAACACTAGAAACCCTCAATCTTGAGAGCGACACTGTATAGAACCCCTCCCCCCCCCTTGTGAACTGTGAAGGAAATATTTCTATGACAAAATTGTGACAAACCTTGAGATTGACTTGAAAAGGCAGACAGAACACTGGGACTAAGCATGGCCACAAACTGATCTTTGAGACGATGCAGGAGCTCCTTACGTTCCTCATAATTGCTCACCTGAATAATTAATTAAATAATTAATTAATTAAATAATTAAATAATTAGTTAATTAACCAAGTATAACATTATTATGCTACAATTAACCTTGAAAGAAGAGTGCAACAGCAAAAACTAGGTAAACAGAATGTCTAATGCTAACGTCAACTGACATAAATAATTTTGAACAAAAGTTTGTCGTGTACACGAGAATAACCATCATATAGGTTAACGCGGGGGGGGGGGTGCCCCCCTCCAACTCGGACAAGGTACAAGCCCTATCGTCGTCCGTCAAGGACAAGGGGTGCCGAAAAAATGGCCAACGGGCAACCAAAAATAGCCGGAAACCAAAATTATTACAGTAAAATTTCAAAAAATTTCCGGCTTCGCCGGAATTTTTAGCTAAAATGTTTAGTTTTTCGGGAAAATCGGGCAAAATTTTGAAATTTTTTTCCAACAATGGAAATTTTTTTGCAAATTTTGATAAAAATTGCAAATTTTATTAAAACTAGCGTTAATTTTCGAAACATTTCACTAATATATTCTTGAGGTACAAGAAGCCCCCCTGAAAATTTTTGTTCAAGGTACAAGCCTCCTCAAAATTTTTTGGGAACAAGCCCCCCCCAGGACCCGACCCTATGTAATATGATAACCATAATCATCCTTTTCATAAACAAAAGATATGTAGAACGCCCATAAAATGCTTTTAAAAAGTACAGATACAAGTACATACTATACACCCCCCCTCTCCTACTCGCGAATATAATCTGAAAACTCAGCTAGCTTACCCCAGGTGTCAGTACATCCAAAGATTGTTGCATGGCAATCAGCTTTGTCGAGATGGTCTCCGGATTGCCACTGGCAAACACTTCATCAATGTTCTGGGTTAGACTGGCCCAATTGTCTAGTTCCTGAAACAAACACTCGAACAAACTTAAACATATATTAAGGAGGGGGGTATACCTAGGGGTTTGCACAACTTCTTCGGAGAGCGCTAGTTGTTTGCATACAAGTAGGTAACATATCATAGTTAAAAAGTTAATATAAGGCATTGCTATATCCCATGACATCCGAGCTGTATGGGGCCGCAAACTGAAAAATTTCGTTCATTTTTTCAAATTTTAGATTGGTCTTTCGGAAGCTCTGAATTTTCTTTATGAAAAGCTACAGACCTAAAACTTTGCACACATATTTCTATGGACATGGAATATATACATGCCAAATGGCAGCTCACAGAAGCTTATCGTTCGGGAGTACTGTAGCCGCAAACTTTAAAAATTGTAAAATTTTCACTAGGTGACCTGTCGCCGTTTTGAGCCTAATCCCCCAAAGTACTGCAAATCTTCTGAATTTTTTACAGAATATAACCAGGATAGATGGCTAAATATGTGCCAAGTTTGGCGGGTTTAGGTTTTGTTATGATTTTTTAATGACTGCTTTATTATGTGGCTAACAGTGAAAAATCGCTCAAAATCGGCATGTTGCTAAACGTTGATGGAATTTATCTCATCGTAAAAGCAATATCGTGAGTTGATGCAATTAGAAAAGTTGTTTAGAATGATAAGACCTATCGATTGAGTACAATTTTGTATTAATTCGATGATTTTGAAAATTTGCCATTTTTGGCGGGAAGCTAATTTTGCGTCTCTGACACCAAAAATTGAACAAAATGTGGTATTACGTTTTACTGCCGCGGTCGAGAAGCCTCAAATTTTGCACACATATTTATAGTACTAAGAGACATTAGTGTGCAAAATTTGAGCCCAACCGAATGCTTGCAGCGGATTAGGTCTCAAACGAAATATGTCAATTGCCATAATTTGGGGGTGGGACGCACGGTCGATGTCGTGCTGCTCCTGCGTGTACGCAGCCAATCTTGAAGTTGCGCATACCCAACAATAGTCCTACGTTTCCTTTATGTTCACAAAAAAATTCAAGACATTGACTCTTAGCAGTCCGGGAAAAATCCAAAATACTTCAACCCCCCATGCACGAAAAAGCCGTAGGTCAGCAACTTTGCGAGGCTGCTGTGAACGCTGTGAAAAACGAAAAGCATCCAAACTTAATTATTTTGAAGGAACCCAGGTACTAATACGTGACAAAGTTTGAGCGCAATCGGAAAAATTTTTGTCATTAGTGTATTTGGTATACCCCCCTTAAGGTGATGACAAATCCTTAGAGGCCAAACATTCTCCTAACCTTCACGGAAGCAAGCAAAAGTGTACCACCATTTGCATAATGGCCTGCAATCGTGGAAAGGTAAAGGATCGGTAGCTCTCCAAGAAGGTAACCAGACATGATCCTATGGACACAAGTTCCCACTGCTATCTTCCCATATAAGTGGGTGCTACTGATTTACTGATCATTAATTAAGCCAAAAAGTTTAACAGAGTAAAGATAACCCCTGCAAAATATTTCCATCCCAGCTTCAGGGACAAGGGGTGCCGGTGCTCATCCCCGGATACACAGCCGTAGAGCCAGGAGTGTCACCTCAAATGATGACAACATCCGTGGAAGGGGGCCGCCCCTCAAGACGTTACGTCCTACACAGGCTGCGGTTACCTTCTCACAATACTGGTACCCATTTACCGACCAGTTAAGGATGGATAGCTGGGTTGGCTGAAGCCTAAGGGGAACCGATATGTGCTTACTGCCTTGCTCAAGGAGATTTGTGAAAGTCGTGTGGCAGAGGACCAAGACAAATATTTAATCCCAAATGTAATGGCAACGGTTACAACAACTTCAGATTTGAGATTCGAGCATCGGCTAGGACTATTGAATTCAAACTAGATCGCCGTACCATTCGGCACTACCGCTACGGCACTAATCCAAAAAAGTAAATGCAAAGCGGGGGAAGGGAAGTATATACAAGAGCATTGGGAAAATTTAGTTTCCATGCGAACTTTCAACTTGGAATGGAAAGGCTTATATACGTATAGCATGCGACAAAACCCCGCTTCTTAGAACCTTTTTAGTCTGATGAAAAATATTGTAGTAAAGTATGTAGCAGATCACAGAAGTTTGAGCAAGTTAAATACCTTTTTTGGCTTAAAAATATTTTAATTAATATTAAAATTTTAATTTGAAGATTTATAGCGACAAACTACGTCGCCCTACTACAGTTTCGTGAATTTTTCGGATGCTTTTTGAAGGGTGAAGAAAGATTGGGGGGTATTATTTTTTTAATCCCGAGTACATCACGCCTTGTTAGTAACTATAGCTATAATTTTTATATTATATTTTTTATTATATATATATACCTAATTTAAAATAAATTATTTTCATAAATTATATACCTTCAACGATTTTTCCACAGAAGCCATGCGTTCCTTGGCCGAGTCCAGAATCAACAGGGTATCCATGGCCGCTGCTGTATCTTCCTCAATCTGAAGGCCATTAATTACAGCCAAAAATTAAATTATATTAATTAATTAAATTAATTAGTACCAGGGTTAGAATCCCCCCACCGAATTAATAAGTACACTCAATGTAGAAATAAAATGCACCACTAAAGATATTCAGCTTTTTTTGTAGGAGCAAATTAGCACCCCCCCCACCGGCCCCATTCAGCTCTCCTTGTCCAATTTATTTATAAAATCGAAAAGAAAATCGAAATCTAAATTTGTGTTCCGCCACTCCATTTACGTACATACCTTTCTCACATCATCCTGCGCATTTTTCATCTTATTCTGTAGGGAGACAACCTCGTGCTGAATAAGTTCCAATTCGTGAAGGGCCCTGAACAAAACATTATTAAACTAGAGACATGAAAAATAAAAACAATTGAAAAACGTACAAATAATACAGAAAAATACCATACACTACCAATCAAAAGTCGCAAAATTTTCGTCGTATGGAAGACGTTCACGACACTGAATAAATTCGCAAGAAATCTCAATGTCTATATTATTTTTCCAGCTGTGGTGTACAAAATTGTGTCCATATGGTCTTTCCTAAAATTTTTATGTGGCTGCTAAAAATTTAAAATTCTCTTTTCTAAAAATTTAAACTCCTTTCCAAAATTCATAAGGACATGAAAGTTTAATTTACTTTGGCATAAACTGAACAGTTTGCTGACTAATTTCATCCAATGACTTGTTGACTTCCTGAAACAAGCCCACATAAAAAATTAAATTTAAATTTTTTAAATTAAAATTTTTACATTACGCAACTGATTAAATTATTAAAAGATTTAAAATTGAAAGCACGATTGTTCAGCGTAGCGTACACCCCATTAGAACAGCAAAGACAGCACCTCGTTGCTAAAGGTTCTCCCGAAGTGTATATATATATGTACTTTTAGCAGATTGTCTTGGAGCTTTCTAGAACACACGAGGATCCAAAGTTCAGTTCTAAAAGACTTTATCGCCGGAATAGCTTTAGAATAGTTTAAACCCAAAGTAAATAAAGTTTCCCCATTTCTGTCAAAAAAAGATGGAACGCCATTGTCTATGGCAAATATTCAAAAAACTTCAGTGGGGCGTGGCCGACCGTGGGTTTGGAAACCTCCTCCGGTTGGCCCCTTAACCCCCCCCCCCTTTTGTCAAATAGTTCCCCCACTTTAAGCAAAAAAAATAGAAATTTAGCACCAAAGTATCACCTCTAATTCGACCAAAACTTTAAAAATATATTCAAGCCGTGCACACAAACCTGAATGAACACTTGCAGCTTCATGATCAAAGAATTGGTAAATTGCTAAAAAAGGGCAAAAAAGTGGGCAAACAATACACAGAAAGTAAACATCCGAAATGAAACAAATCAAAAACGTTAGCGCTATTTTGAGTATACGTACAACGTAAAGAAAATGCATCAGACAAAACCGATGTACCGCGGTATAGTAACAACTTTAAAAATATCTTCTTTTCTTGTTAAGGAGGAAGCTGCAAATTTCACTAAAAGTTCTATGTTGGAAAAGCTAGCTAGCCTTTTGCCAAGTAATAGCATTAGGTTTGGCGCAAAATAGTTTAAAGTTTGAAAGAGTTCCACGTAGCGTAGCGTCCCGTGGAGCCTTCGCAAGTTGGTGTTGTCGGTCAGAAACTCGACTTGACACACATATATACAAATACAGAACGCTGTGTGCAAGGTCTGGTACAGTGCCCAAATTTTGCAGAGAGAGTCCTGACATTACATATACGTATATTGTGTTTTGATATCGTGTAAAATAATCCTTAGATCAATGTATATACAAGTAGGAAAAATGCTCCTTGCAGTCGCATGTAAAATGCAATATGAGCTATGGTGGTCAACATTTAAATATGTCAAGGACAACATTTAAAACGTCTAATATGAGCCAGCATCTAAATCGGTATATAAAGGACAAGCTGCAACTGGCTAATATGAGCCGCCACGTTTCTCTTGGGCTCATATTGACGCTCGCTGCCGTGGTTTCAACGGCTTGACATCACGACGACCTCTTACCATCTTGCCTACAGACTCTTTACTTTTATTCCCAATCCCAAGTCTGAAAAAATCCTCACCGTCTTGCGTAATGTCATTAGCTTCATATAATGTTTGGTTATAGGTATCCTGTCTGAATCTAATTTCACTAGCTCAAACACCGTATTTAAGGTATATATGTGAACACTTTAAGCAGCTAAAGTTCTCCCCTTTAAAGCTGAATTAAGTGGCATATACATTTGGTATATACCTGTTTTCTAAATCATAGACACACACTGCAAACTAGATACAAATGCATAAAGCTCCAGTAAACCGGTATTCTTCAAGTCTTCAGTACCGGCTTACTGTACACAGCACTTATACAATAAAATACACAGCTGATGTGTAAAACTTTGATGTGTGCTTACCCACTTGACTTTACTTATTGTATCAAGACCAGACGTATGTCATGACAATTACGTGTACATGCGAATTTGAAAAGTGAAAAATAGTTAACTCAACTTAGTATCCTCGCGTCAATATGAGCCCAAGAGAAACGTGGCGGCTCATATTAGCCAGTTGCAGCTTGTCCTTTATATACCGATTTAGATGCTGGCTCATATTAGACGTTTTAAATGTTGTCCTTGACATATTTAAATGTTGACAACAATAGCTCATATTGCATTTTACATGCGACTGCAAGGAGCATTTTTCCTACTTGTCCTTCTTCCAATTTTTGGGAGCGCTGCTCTTAGACAGAAGTAGTCTGCAATTTATTACTCCCAGAAGATTCTCTATTTCAAACAATGACCACTGTCTTCGGGGGTTTGACCACTGGTCAATAGGCCACCTAGACCATAGTGACCAGTGGTTACTTCTGTCGGGTCTGAAATTATGCTCATTGAAACGAGCGTAGACAATTTGCTATATATGCCCCCAACCAAAACCCCGAAAACCGCTGTTTTAGGGGGTTTGACCACTGGTGAATAGGCCACCTAGACCATAGTGACCAGTGGTCACTTCCGTCGGTTCTGAAAATATGCTCATTGAAACGAGCGTAGACAATTTGCTATATATGCCGCCAACCAAAACCCCGAAAAACGCTGTTTTAGGGGGTTTGACCACTGTTAATTAGGCCACCTATACCATAGTTAAATGTGGTAACTTCCTACGTTTCTAAAAATATGCTCATTGAAAGGAGGGTTGTCGATTTACTATATATGCCCCCCCACCAAAATCCCGAAAAACGCTGTTTTAGGGGTTTGACCCACCTAGTCAATAGGCCACCTAGGCCATAGTGACCAGTGGTCACTTCCGTCGGTTCTAAAAATATGCTCATTGAAACGAGCGTAATTAGTTTCCCTATAAATACCCCCAACCGAAACCCCGAAAAACGCAGTTTTAAGAGGTTTGATCACTGGTCAATAGGCCACCTAGACCATAGTGGCCAG